>CM053030.1:115604195-115687272 GCA_028564925.1 Lithobates sylvaticus | reverse complement strand
AGCGACTAAGGAGAAAGCCGGGCTCCTCCGCTAGTAAAAGAGCAGAAGATAGCGGAGGAGCCTGGCGAGAAGACCCCCGAAGTCGGAAGGAGACCCCCGGAGGTGTCTAATAAAGTACTTTAAAAACCTGTGTTGTGTTTTTTTATTAACACTTTTTTCCCCAGGTGAATGGGTAGGGGTACATCGTACCCCATACTCATTCACTTAGGGTGGGGGGGCCTTATTAAAGGGGGCTCCCGGATTCTGATAAGCCCCCCCGCCCGCAGACCCCGACAACCAACGGCCAGGGTTGTCGGGAAGAGGCCCTTGTCCTCATCGACATGGGGGCAAGGTGCTTTGGGCTGGGGGGGCTGCACCCCCCCCCCCCATGTTGAGGGCACGCGGCCTGGTACGGTTCAGGAGGGGGGGCGCTCGCTTTCCCCACCCCTTTTTCTGACTGGCCAGGCTGCGTGGTCGGATAAGGGTCTGCTATGGACTTTGGGGGAACCCCCACGCCGTTTTTTTTTTTTTTTCGGGGGGGTTCGCAAGGTGTCAATCTCGCCGATGGAGGTGGCGCCATTCACTTCCTTCGCTAGTCCTGGTCCCGGGCGGTAGATGTAATTGCGGTAACGCCGCCCAAGTAATGGGAACGGCCTTACCATGAGGGGAAGAGTAATCAGTTAGATTACTCGTTACCCTCTAAAGTAACTGCGTTAAGTAACTCTGTTTATTTTAACTGAGCTACTTACATCACTGGTTGTATGTGTCTAGACTTGCCTATAGTTGAGGAAATATTTGCTTGTCAACTGATCACAAACGGCATTGCTACTTTGCTATCATTTGCATACTAGAAGCTTTATTACAAAGCCAGGAGTGGTGTCTGTCCTGTAGCATTATCTGTCACCTGTTCAAAAATCACTGTAGATAAATAGCAACTAATGATATTTGTGAATAAATTAAATTAATGTTTTTGTCTTGGCAGGTGTACAAAGTAATAGTGTCCATGGGACGGAATGAATGGTTTGTGTTTAGGAGATATGCAGAATTCGATAAGCTATATAACACGGTAAGCTGATATTTCTTTGAGATTTGCTTGTAGATATCATAATTTTGTTTAATATGAGCATTGGCTTGGACGTTGGACTTTAGGCTTGTGTTCTGAGGTTATGCATGTGCATCGATGTGCACTTTTCCGCACGTTAACGTGTGTTTCATTTGGGCAGCCCATTTAGTTGAAGGGGCAACAAACTGCCCCAAAATTAATATCCTCTGTGCTAGTACCATATACACCCATTTGGGTATCCCAGACCCAGCCATCCAATCATTCTGAAAATTACTGAATCGGGTGATAATCGCATGTCTGTGGGTGCCGATGTTGAGAGGGAACAATCTATACTCTGCTTGTCTCTCTACCACAGGGGTGCCCAACATTTTGAAGAGCGAGGGCCACTACAGCGACTTGGTACCCAGTCGCGAGCCACAATGAGTGGAACGGGCAGATGACAGGTCCATGTCCACTCTGCATATGCAGTGCTATGCCCTCTGCTCAATATGGAAGGGGACCGATCTCCTTTTGTTTTTTTTAGCAGATTGAATTGGAGGTAGGAGGGTGTAAACGGAGTCCACCATAGAGGTGAATGGATGGTCCAATTGGGTTGGACCGATCGTGTGATAGGGGCCTAAGGCTGCTTTCATACTGATGCATTGTCGTTTACCCGGTGCAGTGCACCAGTGGCTTTCCTGCGGGTTAGCTGCACTTTGCCATAGACTTCTATTCTATCCTGCAGTTGTGGTGCAGTTTCTGAAAGCTCACCAAATCCGCAGGTGATAACAGAAGTCTATGGCTCCGTGCAGGTAACCCTCAGGTGCACTGCGCTCCACCTGTGGGTCAGTTTGAAAGCAGCACAGTAACCACTGCAGAACAGATATACCCATATATACACTGTAGTTTTAGTAATAAACTTCCCTTTAAAAACAAACAGTCTTCCATTCAGTTATCGCCGGCTGTTGCTGGCCCAGGCAGAGAGCATTTGGTATCACTCCGCCTGTGACTGGAGCCGGCACTATACAGGCTTATGCGGCTCTTTGTCTACCGCAGGCTTTATTCACAACACTGATTCCCTGAGATGGCGGGTCGGCAATCCGCTATCTGGGCTTGCCAACCCACCATCCCAGAGCAGGAGGTTGTGGGCCACATCGGAGGGTTCCATGGGCCACATGTGGCCCCCGGGCCACTGGTTGGGCACCCCTGCTCTACTACTTGCCCATGTCAACTGATTTCTGCACTGAATTTGTTAACATTTGCCTAAATCCTGTGACTGTACTGATGTTTTTAATTATTATTCTGTTAGCTTAGAAAACAGTTTCCAGCTATGAACCTGAAGATTCCTGCAAAGAGGATTTTCGGGGACAATTTTGATCCAGGTAAAACAAATACTCTTTGGTGATCTTGGGTATATGTATTGTTGTCCAGAGTAATAAATTCACCCATTGCTTATGTAACAGGCACGCTGTCCCTGATTTTATGTGAGAAAACCATAGACACTATAACTTTTGGCCACAAGATGGAGATATGGAGATGCTGACCTTTTTCCTTCTAGAACTTCCAGAAACCCAAAGCACACTGGGAAGTGTAGTTTATAAGCAGCATCTGGACACTGCATTTTCTAGAGCTAAACTTCATTTCCCAAAGGCCCGGAAGCATGGTGGAATGACAGGGAGAAAACTACAGCCCAGCATGCTCTGTGGGGAACGGGGAGAGTCAGGAGCCCGGGAAAAGGATTGTTGATGGGGGTGCTACCTGGAACAAAGGAGAGCGAAGACGTTCAGTGAGGAGCGATTACTGTCTGGCACTGAATTTCCAAGGGAAGCAGAATACCAGAGCTGCTGCCAGTATACATCCCATGCTATGTCAGTCTGTGCAGAGCTGTGACCAGGGACAGAGTTGAGAGAGGACTGTGCCGGGGGTACCATCAGAGTAAAGAAGGACACCCTGCCCAGCACTATACCAGAGCGAACTGAAGGACAGAGCAGCTGCCAGTGTATGGTTCCTAGAAGAGTAGATAATGGGTACTGGGGTCTACGGCGCTACCTGTAGCGTAAAGATGTATTGTAGATAACACCACTACAGAGCTGTGGAAGTGGGGGTGCAGGGAAAAATGGATGCCTCTATATTAGTAGCTGTAGGCCATTCCCCAATAGTATATAGTCTGTACACATGTGCAATAATAAATGTGCCTACCTGGTGTACCACTATAGTGACTAAAGTGCACAAAAAAAGTTTATAGTAGTAAACAGCAAATCCAAAGCTGAAAAACTAAAAACCAAAACATATAAGTGAAACAAAACAAGTGAATGAAACAAAGTGAGCCACTGGTGATTTGTCACCAGTTCGTGCGCACCTAATCGGGTATTAAATGAAATGGCAAAAATGCTACGCACCCTCCAACGCCAATGAAGGGTGCTGTGTAACTATAGACAAATGTCCACCTAGTGCAAGGTGATAAACCCAAAATACCAATAACTTGAAAAAAATATTATATAGCATAAAAAAACATGTATGGTGAGACTATATACATGTGTTGTGTATATATAATTATATAGTCAGCCCAGTTTATATAAAGGTCTCCACAACACAGAGATCTGTATGCTGACACAATAGCGTGTATCCCAGCATATGAAATCAGCGTGTTGTGCCTGCGTAATAAACCGCAAACATGTTTTTTAATAGAAGTAAGAGCAGTAGTAAACAAAAGTCCAAACTAAAAAATAATTAGATCAACATAAAAGTCCAACATATAATCTGTGAAACTTGGAACATCCAATGGCAGAGACTGGGAAAGTGACTTGTTGTGCTTTCAGATATTCTGGGTGACTTGGGTGCTCCCCCTCAAGATTCCCCACTCACCAGATCCCTGCACCCCTGTAGGGGTAATGGGCATGTAGGTCACACTCTAACTGGTCCTGGCTCCAAGTTCAGATGGTCCAATGATCCGATACTGGGGTATCTGTGGTATTTGAGGCACTTGGGGTGTATTGATGTGTTAATATGATCCTCATAGAGGGAAAGACAAAAACACTCCCATAGTGCAGCGTATTCCAAAAGGTATAGAAACTTCCTTTTTATTTAAAAAGTTTTTTTTTTTTAAATTTGACAAATTATAAAAACATAAAAGTACAACCAAAAAGAAACAAAGAGACCAGCTACACTTGCCTGCTAGGCAAAGCGATATGCAGGGGTAGCTGGTATATGGTTCCTGCCATGTCAGCCATTTGGGTCGCCGCGGGCAACCAAGAGTCACTGAGACATTCACCCAGTGGGGTAACTGCATCACTAGGTCTGGTGAGAGTGCCTGCCGGCAATTGGCTTTTACCACCCTTATAGACTGAGCCATTAGGAGCCACTTAATCAGCTTCTCCAAAGCTGGAACACTGCCTGCAGACCTTACTGACTGCTTTAAACACTATCCAATGTTTTAGCCGGTTGAAGAGTCGGGACTAAAGACTGCCCCAAACCATTGCAGCCTCAAAGCCATTTAAAGAGGTACCTCCTAGGAGACTCTGCGCTACACCCCAGCCAATCCCTTGGAGTGCACTTTAAACCAGCGTAGCGTTCATGTCAATTATACTGTATTTAACGTTTATTTACACTGGTTATTGCTGGCCTGCTAATATCAGTATTGATTCCAATTTAGAGATCTAGAAGGTGGTCCTTAATAATTCTAGCGTAGTTACTACTCAGATTACGTTCAATTTTATCTGATGTTTGCATCCATATTCTACTGCTGGTTATGCCAACATAATTTGTACGTTTATTTTAAACTGGATGTGTGTCTTTTTAAGCGGCTTCTTTGTGGGTGGCTCCTTCCTAAGCTGACCATACACGTATATAGATTTTTTTTTTTTTTCTCCTCAACCTACAGACTAAATGGAAAAAAATCAAACCGATTCCTCCATCTAGGCTACAGAGCGCAAATGGTTGAATCTCCCATTATGGCCATTGTATTTTGACAGCTGACCGCACTGGCTGTCAAAATACCAAAACAACGCCTGCATTGGATTGGATGCAGCCACTTCTGATGCCAATTTTCTGCCTGGTTCCAATTAAAGAGTTTGGACTAGAAGGCAGCTGACGGGCCCAACCAGTGATCACATTTTGGCCGGTTCATCAGACAAATTCAAACATATTGCCAGTTTAAAGCAGTGTTCCGGCCGAAATTATACTTTTTAAATAAAAATACCCCTATAATACACAAGCTTAATGTATTCTAGTAAAGTTAGTCTGTAAACTAAGGTCTGTTTTGTTAGTTTTTAGCAGTAGTTTGTTATTTTATAAAATGGCAGCAGGCCGTGGCCATCTTAAGTGTGGGCATCTGAAGCCAGACTGTATTTCTTCCTGGATCTCATCCTTGCAGATCTCGTACATGCTCAGTGTAGCATAAGCAGTGTAATAGATTTCAGGTCAGGTTTCCATAGCAACGGCAGTTTGAGAGGAAGTTGCTGCCCCTTCCCAGGAGGTATTGCAAACAGGAAATGATGCGATGGGCCGCGGCCAGGGAGGAGGAAGTGAAAAATGAATACAGCAGATATACAGTCTTTGTTGGAAAAAAAATAAAAAAAATATCCAATTTGTTTACAGTACACAGTTTAGTGAGGGATGCTGCAGAGTTGTAAAAGTGGGTGGAACTCCACTTTAAGTCAGTATTCACACCTTTTGGGATTTAAAAGAATGTTCCTTATAACACATGCTTTCACACGTATTTTGTTATTTTGATGCAAATCTGCATTGCTCATGCTTCATACTGTAGTTTTTAATATAGTTAAAGTGTTATTAGGCCTAAGCTGTTAATTTTTTGACACAGTGTGACCGTGTTTAAACCCCTGGTAGATTTTTTTTTTTTTTTGCTTGGGTGGGCTCATCCTCTCTCTTTGGCCCAGTAAACCTTGTCACCAGCACAGAAAGACTGACATTTTACAGTTGTTACCAGAATAGGAGGTGAGGGAATCCCTCCAATGGGGACAGTTTTGTAAGCAGGGATTTTTCCTCATGTTAGAAACATTTGCTTTCACTTCCTACTGTGTCTTGAGGGCAGATACAGACAGAAAATAAAAAAAGACATCATTTTAACTATTACCTTTCCAAATCAAATCTTTATATATATATATATATATATATATATATATATATAATTATCATTTTTTTTTTTTTTTTGTATGTTTTATTTCCCTCCTTTTGCACCATTATTCTCCTTTTATTCAGATAGACTGTATGAAAAAATAACATTTCAGTGTCCATATATAAAAAGTATTCATCCCCCTTGGCATTTTTTGTTGTCATTTTTTGTTGCCTCACAACCTGGAATTAACATGGATTGTTTGAGGATTTGCATCATTTAATTTACAGAACATGCCCACAACTTTGAAGATTGTTTTTTTTTTAATTTACAGAACATTTTATTGTGAAGCAAACAACAAATAGGACAAAATAACAGAAAAAGTCAATGTGCATAACTATTCCCCCCTAAAGTCAATACTTTGTAGAGCCACCTTTTGCAGCTATCACAGCTCCAAGTCGCTTTGGATAAGTCTCTATGAGCTTGCCACATCTTACCACTGGGATTTTTGCCCATTCCTCATTGCAAAACTGCTCCAGCTCCTTCAAGTTGGATGGTTTGCGCTTGTGAACAGCAATCTTTAAGTCTGACCACAGATTTTCTATTGGATTGAGGTCTGGGCTTTGACTAGGCCATTCCAACACATTTACATGTTTCCCCTTAAACCACTCAAGTGTTGCTTTGTGTTTGGGGTCATTGACCTGCTGGAAGGTGAACCTCCGTCCTAGCCTCAAATCACACACAGAATGGTACAGGTTTTGCTTTAGAATATCCCTGTATTTAGCACCCTCCATCTTTCCCTCAACTCTGACCAGTTTCCCATTTCCGACTGATGAAAAACATCCCCACAGCATGATGCTGCCACCACCATGATTCACTGTGGGGATGGTGTTCTTTGGGTGATGTGATGTGTTTGGTTTATCATAGCGTTTTCTTTGATGGCCAAAAAGTTAAATTTTAGTCTCATCAGACCAGAGCACCTTCCTCCATACATTTTGGGAGTCTCCCACATGCCTTTTTTCACAAACTCAGAACGTGCCATTTTGTTTTTTGCTGAAAGTAATGGCTTTCTTCTGGCCTCTCTGCCATAAAGCCCAACCCTATGGAGCGTACGGCTTATTGTCATGCTATGTACAGATACTCCAGTCCCTGCTGTGAAACTCTGCAGCTCCTCCAGGGTTACCTTAGGTCTCTGTGCTGCCTCTCTGATTAATGCCCTCCTTGCCCAGTCCGTGAGTTTTGGTGTGTGGCCGTCTCTTGGCAGGTTTGCTGTTGTGCCATGTTCTTTCCATTTGGTTATGATAGATTTGATGGTGCTCCTAGGGATCATCAAAGATTTGGATATTTTTTTATAACCTAACCCTGACGTGTACTTCTCAACAACATTGTCCCTTACTTGTTTGGAGAGTTCCTTGGTCTTCATGGCAGTGTTTGGTTAATGGTGCCTCTTGCTTAGGTGTTGCAGCCTCTGGGGCCTTTCAAAAAGGTGTGTATATGTAATGACAGATCATGTGACACTTAGATTGCACACAGGTGGACATCATTTCACTAATTATTATGTGACTTCTGAAGATAATTGGTTGCACCAGAGCTTTTTATGTGCTTCATAACAAAGGGGGTGAATACATACGCACATGCCAATTATCATTTTTTTATTTCTGAAATATAGTTTTATGTATATATTTTTTTAATTTTACTTCACCAACTTAGACTATTGTGTTCTGATCCATCACATATAATTCAGATTAAAAAAAACATTGAACTAAAGGCTGTAATGTCACAAAATAGGTAAAAAGCCAAGGGACTTACTTTTGCAAGGCACTTTAAGTATTTAATGTACAATGTCAGGTTAAGAAACCAATATACTGAAGAAGGCTGTACGTTCCCTTGTAGTGTATGATTAGCACAGTGAAAACAGTTTCCTATCGCTTTAAGTTGTGTCATTAAAGTTACCTTACAATTTAATGCTATTAGCATGTATCTGACATGGTCGGTTATGTTTTAAATATATTTTGATAATCTGATTTATTAAAGGAGTTCTATGGTCACTGCAAACACTTTAATTTTATTTCATTAGCATTGTAATAGCAACACAAACAAACCAATATAAGTTTACTTGAAAACCCTCCTTTTTGTCTGTCTGTTGGCCTTACCTTTTTACAATTTCCTGGATTCCCTGCATGCTTTGTGACTTCTCCACTGCTGTTTACTTTCAGTTTCTAAAGACTACATATCCCATGGTACCTTGCTGTCTGCAAGCAGTGGTTCCTGTACTGCCTCTTGAATCTCCTCTTCTTTCTCAGTACCTCTGGAGTTCAGAAGGCAGGCTCTGAGAAATGTGTGACACATCAGTGCCTTATGGGAGGGCATAGTCAATATATGTCACAGGAAGTAAATATTGGGGGGGGTCTTCACAATGAGTGTTTACAAACTGCAAGATCATTCAGATTACTAGGAGTAGGCTGGAACAATTAAAATATTAGCATGTATCTGACATGGTCGGTTATGTTTTAAATATATTTTGATAATCTGATTTATTAAAGGAGTTCTATGGTCACTGCAAACACTTTATTTTTATTTCATTAGCATTGTAATAGCAACACAAACAAACCAATATAAGTTTACTGTCTGTCTGTTGGTCTTACCTTTTTACAATTGCTTTGTGACTTCTCCACTGCTGTTTTCTTTCAGTTTCTAAAGACTATATATCCCATGGTACCTTGCTGTCTGCATGCAGACGAGCTTTGATGTTCTTCTTGGAAGACTCCCTTCAACTTCAGTACGTTGTTGTGGGGTCTTGTGTGACCACTTGGATGAGTCGTCGCTGCGCCATAGCTTACTGTTCCATGTCTTCGCCATTTGTGGGGGGGGGGGGATCTTCACAATGAGTGTTTACAAACTGCAAGATCATTCAGATTAATAGGAGTAGGCTGGAACAATTAAAATACAACGTAAAAATAATTATATGATTTTACTAGGGGGGCAATCACTTTTTCACACATAGTAAACACCTTCATTTACAAATTGCAATTTGTGTTTACTTGGGTTGTCCTTGACTAATGTTTAAATTGGTTTGCATATGCAAAGGAACAGGAAATGAGGAAGGGAGCAGACACTTTTTCACACCACTGTATATGATGTCAGGTTAATCCTCTCCCAGCACAGATGGCACTTGCTTGTATGTACCTAGATGAGTATGGCGAATATATTATATTATTTCTTCCTTTGCAGCAAAAAATTAATGCAAATGGTTGTTCTCTTCTGTAGGCCACTGCAGAACAGACTGGTGCTATATAATTAAAAATATATGGACTAGTCCGATAAGTGTAGTATGAGGTCCAGAATAAAATGTGTACCTAGATATTGCTGCTGTATACAATATGTGTTGTGACAGGTACACTTCCAGTAGATAACACATACAGAAAGTTTTCTCTTGCTATTTCTACATTTCATTTTCTGATTATTGATGGGGATAAACACAAGACAAATCTGATGTAAGGATTGCAGTAATCCATAACCCATAACCTCCAATACGAAATTGTCTCTTTATTGATCTATCTGCAGTAATTTGAATCTCGCAACACATATTACAATCTGATTGTACAATTGCAGTTTGATCTTCCAACAGTAAAGCCTGGCACACACTATCAGTTTTTGTTTGTTCAACCCAGCATGCTGAACAAAAAAAAATAACCGAGAAGCTCAGTGTACTAACTATTCAATGTTACTACAGCGATCTCACCGCAGAGCTATTGTGTTCTGACAGGGGGGCCGCCCCCACCAGAACACACCGGTCAGCACTCGCAGCCATTGGTTGCCAGCAAGGACCGGGAGCCGATCGGATGCTGGTTTTCCAGCATGCCCATTCAACAGAAGTCAGACAGGCTGGTGTACACACGGGACGAATGTTGGACGCTTTCTGTTGAACCAACCGATGTTCGGCCTGTGTGTACCAGGCTTGACTGTATATCATGTAAGGACCTGCCTGATTGGATACAGATTGGATAATTTAGCTAGGTCCCTGTATTATATAGATTTGGTCAATTTGAATGTGCAAGAATTGTATAGTCAAATTGTAATGTGTATAGTGGCTCTTAGTTATGGTGGACTTCTATAAGTTAGTGTACCTTCCATATTAGTCCAAATAATTGTTCCTTCCACTGGATATATTAAATAGTTGTAGCAGTATCCTAATCCTGTATGTAGGGAGCTGTGGAGGAGTAGTCTAAACTTCTATCCATAAGACCTTAATCCTGACAGCCCTCTGCTAATCAGACACGCACTGACATGTGTTACGGTGAAGTACTGCATTGATTTTTTGAAATAGAAGGTATGATGTGACCTCATTTCCAAAAAACAAGAAGTTATTCCACATTTAGGGCAGTTGGCAGAGACGGGCAAATCATTTCTTTATTTCTTAGTGACCAGCTACACACCTGGAACTGCTAATGTATATAGTACAGCCTGAAGTTCTGGCCTTAGTGCGAGCTCCAAAGGGAACTCCTCTGTTAGAATGTAAAGTACAGCAATGCCTTCTTAAAGCAGTATTAAACCCAAGAGCAAACATTATAATATTGCAAAAGTAAAGTAAAAATCAGAAGGCGCTTCTAAGTGCAGTATTGAGGAGTATTTATTCATAAAAAGCGGTTAAAAACACTTACAATGTAGTAGATCAAATGAGCATCTCAGTCAGCATGATAGGCATCCTGTAGAGTCCTTTGCATCTAGGGGGAGGGAGAGCTGGATCACAGCTGGGACAGGAGAGGGAGCCACACTGGAACTTATAGGCCGGAGCGGATGTCAAGGGGGCGGTAACGCGTTTCGGAGCATGAGCAGTTTGCTTTTTCATCAGACCTCTGAGATGCTCATTTGATCTACTGCATTGTAAGTGTTTTTTTTTTTTTTTTGTAAATTACTTTTTTTTTTTGTATTCTAACATACATACAACAGGTGCAGGCTCTCTGTGCCCCACCCAGGCCAGCCCCCCCCCCCCCCCCCATGATTTTACATTGTACGCATACTCGCTGCAAGTCCAGACAGGAGAAGTGTCAGCGAGGAGAGAGCTGGGATAACAGTGCTCCTCCATTCAGCAGATAACACAGGATCCTCTTACATCGGATGGTAAACGGCTTGATTACCTAACCCCTACCTCCTCAAAGAACTGCTTGTCTCCCAGAAATGTGGGTAGGGAGCCGGTAATCAAGCCGTGTACCACGCAATCTAAGAAGATCCTGTGTAATCCACTGTATGGAGGAGCACTCCACCAACAGGATTGGGGAGAGCACAGAAAGCCCATACCTCCTCCCAGCTCTCTTCTTGCTGACACTTCTCCTGTCCGGATTTGCAGCGGGTGTGGGTACAATGTTCATGGGGGGTCGGCCTGGGGGGGCACAGCCCGTCCAAGCACCCCTCCTAGATCCAGCTATGTACAGGTGGGTGCCCCTCGAGGAAGGATGCCTGTAGGCATATGCCTACAGTGCCTAATGGGAAATCCACCCCTGGGGGCTTAGGTGGGCTGCACATAGAAGGTTTTTTACCTAATGCATAGAATGCATTAAGTAAAAAAAACTTTCTGCCTTTAGAACCACTTCAACACTCCTCCCCCTACCCCCAGGCTGAAAATGCTGCTGTCTTCTGTGCCGCCCTGTGCTCATTCATCCAGAGTGGGGGCACTCTAATACAGCTGATGTGTTACTGGCCAGATCAACAGGTGAAAACAGAAAAAAGATTAAAAAAGAAAACTAATGCAGCCGCTATGTCTAATGATTGGTAAGCTGCAATATATTACATTTTTGGTGTTGGGTTTAATACAGATTGAACTTGGAAATCTTTACATGTCATCTTTTCCATATACAAAAAAAAACAGTTCTTTCCCCATTTTCCTTGAAATGTTTTGACTGTTGGTCATTAGTGATTTCCAGCCATGTAGGAATCCACAGAATGTGAAAACAACTTTAGACAAACTTGTCATGTGATTTATCTCTTGTTTTCCCTGCCTTCCCTCCGGGGCTTATGTGGTCGCTGGCCATTTAAAGTAGTCATTGAACAGCAGGTGAAAAAAACACTATTATTCTTAAAGGGTAACTAAACTTTTGTGGGAAAAAATGGCAAATAAAAATAAACAATCTAGCATATACAATTGCAACTCAAGTCATGTTGTATATTAAATATTATTAAAAAATACCTTTCCTTTTCAATCTGCAGCTCTGTGGTTTTCTGTAAGATGCAATATGGCTACCTGGAGGCATTCTGTATACAGAATGTGTACAGAACGCCCCCCAGAAACTTAATTTCCTGCTTGTGTGATTGTCTCCCTGACTTTCCCAGAAGTCTGTACTAAGATACAAGTCGGATATCAGGCATCCCCTGCAACAAAATCCAATTTTTGGTGAGATCTTCCC
Source organism: Lithobates sylvaticus (assembly GCA_028564925.1). Lineage (NCBI taxonomy): Eukaryota > Metazoa > Chordata > Amphibia > Anura > Ranidae > Lithobates > Lithobates sylvaticus. The sequence continues at coordinate 115,674,779 of CM053030.1, read as the reverse complement.
AATAGGAAATCACATCTAAAGGGATGCAGAACCTGCCACCTTCCTCCTTAAAGCCCTGCAGGTGCAGAAGCTGATTGATTAAAAAATCACTCCCATTAGATTCACTTAGCAGCACTGCTCTTTTCTCCCTTCTTTTACAGGAGGCTCGAAGCATCTGGAGCGATTGGCTCCTGCTGCTGTCAATTAAATTCTGTGAGGAGGGAGGGGGCAGGGTGAGCCGCACTGTGTGTGTCAATAGTGACCCCACTATTTTTAGCGGCACTTTATCATCGTTTTAGTGGCGCTTTTTGTCTGCTAGCGGCCGAAAAAGGGATAAAAGCGCCCGTAAAGCTTTGCAGGCACCTTGGCGGTGCTGGCCATTGATTTCAATGGGCATGGGGTGTTTAAGGAGCGCTGTATACGCTGCTCCTAAAGTGCTGCAAAGATGCTGCTTGTAGGACTTTTTTTTTTTTTTTTTTAACGTCCCACAAGCACACTGCTCCAATGTAAAAGCCCTCGGCTCGGAGGAGAGGCGCTATTTTTAGCGCTATAATTCCTGTAAACCGCCTCAGTGTGAAAGTGGCCTAAAACTCACAACATTACATACTTTCTAAATGTGGAGACCCTGGACAATATTTTTTTGTCACATGATTTTAGTGCATTATCAAATGCATATTTTCTGTAGAAAATACACTAAAGTTAATTTTAGTGCACACAAGCAGATTACAATATAAATTTTTTTGTAAAAAAAATAAAAGATGTTACTTCACCTTCATTTTTTCCACTTTTTTTATTTGTGACAACATACTGTAACAATATGACAAGGATTGTAGTAAAATTAGACTTTAAATATACCTCTGGTGACCATAATAACACCCAACTTCTAGAAAAAAAAACAATTTTATTGAAAATGAATTTGATAATCCGATAAAATTCCGATTAACATTTGAAAACATCATATAAAAAGTGGTTTGTTACCATTTCGATGTATGTTCCTGGAAAGGGGGGTCTGCGCATTTTCATCAGGACCCACAAGGATTAATACAATCAATAATGTTAATCCTAAAACTTTAAAGAAAGAAAAAAAATATCACAAATTAATCATATATACAACCAATATGCCTTAACATCTGTATATTGTATAGGTTAAATTGTATATTACATATTACAACTGCATGTGTGGCATTAAAATTTTACCCTACAAAAATCTGGGACAGAGACCAGATAGCAGTAATAGGGGGAAGCAGCTGCTGTCAGTTGTATACGCCTGCCAGCCCATGGGAGATACCCCATTCTATCTACCTTTTCTATATACTGTAACAGGTTCTCTTTACCGAGACCCTCAGGGGTGTTGTAAATCTCTGATCTCTCCCTTGCCCCAGCTGATGCTAATGGCTTACAGGTCAGTGAACAAAGTCCCAGGCCTGCCGGTAGGACAGCAGAGACCAGAATATGGGGGGGAGGGGGAGAAGGCAGAGGTGTATCCTTCGGTTTGTGGGAGTGATCGGGCAGTTGTAAATCACAACAAATTTGAACAGACTTCTGCCTGCTATGTGTTTAAAATCCTGTTCTACAAGTCGCTGTTTAGAAAGGGCACTTGTACAAAAGTTTATGTAAAGGGGTTGTAAACCCTCTTGTTTTTTCACCTAATGCATTCTATGCATTGAGTTGAAAAAACTTCTAGCAGTGACCGGCCTCCTAGCCCCCCATTTCCCCATTTTACTTACCTGAGCCCCTTCATTGCCTCAGCAGAGACGCCCTCTCCCGACTCTTGATTGGATAGATTGATAGCAGCGCAGCCGTTGGCTCCCGCTGCTGTCTATCATATCCCGTGACACGGGGGACAGGGCCGAGTCCGGCATTCGTGTCTATGGACGCAAATGCTGGACTCGATAATGCGCCTGCCAGGTAACCCCTCCCCCTGGAGAGCACTTCTCCTAGGGGGCTATCTGATGCGAGGAGGCGCTGCGAGAGCCATGAGGGACCCCAGAAGAGGAGGATCGGGGCCACTCTGTGCAAAGCAAGCTGCACAGTGGAGGCAAGTATGACATGTTTGGTATTTAAAAAAAATTAACAGTCCATCCAGTTCAACCTGTGTAGGTGTACGTGAGTCAGCGTCGATGATAATTTCCCATATCCCTGTATATTGTGTTTGTTTTAATATGCACGTCCAAGAGTCTTTTAAAAATATCAATACTCCCTGCTGACACCACCAATTGTGGAAGAGAGTTCCACATTCTCACCGCCCTGACAGTAAAAAAAAACCTGCGCTGCTTAATGTTAATCAGCTTCTCCAATTTCATTGTGTGGCCCCATGTCCTCTTACACCCCCTGAGATTGAATAGCTTTTTTTTCTTCGCTGGGGTCACCATTGAGATATTTGTAAACCGTTATCATGTCCCCTCTCAAGTGTCTTTTCTCCAGCAAGAATACATTTTGTGCTTGTAGTCACTCCTTGTATTTGAGGTCCTCCAGTCCCCTTATTAATTTAGTTGCCCTTCTTAGGACTCCAGTAAATCCCTTCTAAGGACTGGTGACCAGAACTGGACAGAATACTCCAGATGTGGCCAAACCACAGTTTTATAAAGTGGCAGGATTATAGTTTTATATCTGTAGTATATCCCCTTTTTTATGCATGCTAATATTCTGCTGACTTTGGTAGCTGCAGCTTGACATTACATGCTATTGCACAGTCTATCTTCCACTAGGACCCCCAGATCTTTCTCCACCCTTGACTCCCCCAGCAGTTCTCCTCCCAGTAAGTAGTTTGCATTTGTTTTTAGCCCCCAAGTGCATTATATTACATTTCTTCACATTAAACCTCATTCCATTATTTTGTTCAGGTCCTTCTGTAAAATGTATATATCCTGCTGTGAAGTTATTGCCCTGCTTATTTTTGTATAGCCTGCAAAATCTGAGATTGAGCTATTTATGCCATCCTCTATTTAATTTATGAATAAATTAAACAGAATTTATCCCAAGACAGAACCTTACCACTTACCACTCCAGACCAGTCTGCGTACACGTTATTTATTACTACCCTTTGGACGCGCTCCTGTAACCAGTTTTCTATCCAAGAACAAACCTTTTAGTCAATGCCTGCAGACCTCGGCTTGTAGATTAGGCGTTTATGGGGAACTGTATCAAATGCTTTTGCAAAATCCAGATACACCACATCCACAGGTCTCCCCCTATCTAGATGGCAGCTTACTTCCTCATAAAATGTTAACAGATTGGTCTGGCAAGAACGGCCCTTTGTAAACCCATGCTGATTTACTACTAATAATACTGTTTTCATCAGAAAATTCTTGGATATCATCCCCTCCAATAATTTACCTACTATTGATGTTAGGCTGACCGGTCTGTAGTTACCTGGAATATGTCTATGCCCTTATTTGAATATTGGTACCACATTGGCTTTTCTCCAGTCAGCTGGTATGATTGCTGTCAGTGTGCTGTCCGTAAAGATTAGGAATAGTGGTCTAGCTATAACCCGACTGAGTTCTTTAAGGAATCTCGGGTGTAAGCCATCTGGTCCTGGTGATTTATTTGTGTTAAGCTTATCTAGTCTTTCCTTGACCCCATCCTCTGTTGGCAATGAGAGTATATTATATGATGTGCTACTAATAATACTGTTGTGGTTCTTTTCCTGTGTAAAAACTGAGGAGAAGAAAGCATTTAGTACAGTTGCATTGTCTAGGTCATCTGTAACCATCCTCCCATCATCATCTTTTATGTGGGCAATGTGCTCTGATTTAGCTTTTTTACTGTTCTATCTAAAGAATTCCTTGATTTTAAATTTTTTTTTACTCTCCTCTGCTATGTGTCTCTCATCGTCGTTTTTTTTTTTTATTTTTAGCCACCGTGAGAGGCTCTGTCACTATAAGTTTATAGAAAAAGCCCAGGAGTCTCATTAAGGGTTAATGCAAGGTTAAGAACTAGCATCTCTCCAGATTCTGTAGTTCTGAATCAGAACATTTAATCCTGGGTCCAGGTTTTTTCATAGACGCCTGCAACCTGGCTCACTACACAGGTGTGCAGGGCAGGGGCGGACTGACAACTCATGGGGCCCCCGGGCAATAGAAGATCATGGGGCCCCCTTGGTCCCCCACACTCAAGGGGACCAAGCGCACACGGGGGGGGGGGGGGGGGGGGGGGACACGCACACACACACAGGGGGACACTGGAGGGAGAGCGCACACACAGGGGGGCACACACAGGGGGACACTGGAGGGAGAGCGCACACACAGGGGGGGCACACACAGGGGGACACTGGAGGGAGAGCGCACACGCAGGGGGGGGACACTGGAGGGAGAGCGCACACGCAGGGGGGACACTGGAGGGAGAGCGCACACGCAGGGGGACACTGGAGGGAGAGCGCACACGCAGGGGGACACTGGAGGGAGAGCGCACACGCAGGGGGACACTGGAGGGAGAGCGCACACGCAGGGGGACACTGGAGGGAGAGCGCACACGCAGGGGGACACTGGAGGGAGAGCGCACACGCAGGGGGGGGGGGCACACACAGGGGGACACTGGAGGGAGAGCGCACACGCAGGGGGGCACACACACACAGGGGGACACTGGAGGGAGAGCGCACACACAGGGGGGGCACACACAGGGGGACACTGGAGGGAGAGCGCACACACAGGGGGGCACACACACACAGGGGGACACTGGAGGGAGAGCACACACAGGGGGGCACACACACACAGGGGGACACTGGAGGGGAGCGCACACACAGGGGGGCACACACACAGGGGGACACTGGAGGGAGAGCGCACACACAGGGGGGCACACACACACAGGGGGACACTGGAGGGAGAGCGCACACACAGGGGGACACTGGAGGGAGAGCGGACACACAGGGGGGGCACGCACACACACAGGGGGCGACACTGGAGGGAGAGCGCACACACAGGGGGGACACACACACACAGGGGGACACTGGAGGGAGAGCGCACACACAGGGGGGGGGGCACACACACAGGGGGACACTGGAGGGAGAGTGCACACACAGGGGGGCACACACACAGGGGGACACTGGAGGGAGAGCGCACACACAGGGAGGCACACACACACATGGGGAAACTGGAGGGAGAGCACGCACACAGGGGGACACTGGAGGGAGAGCGCACACACAGGGGGACACTGGAGGGGAGAGCACACACACAGGGGGACACTGGAGGGAGAGCGCACACACAGGGGGCACTGGAGGGAGAGCGCACACACAGGGGGGCACTGGAGGGAGAGCGCACACACAGGGGGGGGCACACACACACACACACAGGGGGACACTGGAGGGAGAGCGCACACACAGGGGGACACTGGAGGGAGAGCGCACACACAGGGGGCACACACACAGGGGGACACTGGAGGGAGAGCGCACACACAGGGGGACACTGGAGGGAGAGAGCACACACAGGGGGGCACACACACAGGGGGACACTGGAGGGAGAGCGCACACACAGGGGGGACACGCACACAGGGGGACACTGGAGGGAGAGCGCACACACAGGGGGGGGGGACACGCACACAGGGGGACACTGGAGGGAGAGCGCACACACAGGGGGGCACACGCACACAGGGGGACACTGGAGGGAGAGCGGGCACACGCACACAGGGGGACACACACACAGGGGGACACTGGAGGGAGAGCGCGCACACACGGGGGGGAAACGCACACAGGGGGACACTGGAGGGAGAGCGCACACACAGGGGGGGGACACGCACACAGGGGGACACTGGAGGGAGAGCGCACACACAGGGGGGGGACACGGACACAGGGGGACACGGAGGGAGAGCGCACACACAGGGGGGGGGACACGCACACAGGGGCACACGCACACAGGGGGACACTGGAGGGAGAGCGCACACACACAGGGGGGGGGGGCACACACACACAGGGGGACACTGGAGGGAGAGCGCACACACAGGGGGGGGGACACACACACACAGGGGGACACTGGAGGGAGAGCGCACACACAGGGGGGGGACACGCACACAGGGGGACACTGGAGGGAGAGCGCACACACAGGGGGGGCGGGCACGCACACAGGGGGACACTGGAGGGAGAGCGCACACACAGGGGGGGGGGGACACGCACACAGGGGGACACTGGAGGGAGAGCGCACACACAGGGGGGCACACACGCACACAGGGGGACACTGGAGGGAGAGCGCACACACAGGGGGGCACACACACACAGGGGGACACTGGAGGGAGAGCGCACACACAGGGGGGCACACACACAGGGGGACACTGGAGGGAGAGCGCACACACAGGGGGGGACATGCACACAAGGGGACACTGTGGGCTGGGGGGGGGGTGGGGTGGGCTGGGGGGGGTGACACTGTGGGCTGGGGGGGGTTGACACTGTGGGCTGGGGGAGTGACACTGTGGGCTGGGGGGGTGACACTGTGGGCTGGAGGGGGTGACACTGTGGGCTGGGGGGGTGACACTGTGGGCTGGGGGGGGGTGACGCTGGGGGGGGTGACACTGTGGGCTGGGGGGACCCGGGGCCCGTGACTCACCGATGCCGATGCTCCCCGCCGGCCCCGATGCCGATGCTCCCCGCCGGCCCCTCCACTCTTTCCTTCCATTAGGGGCCTTGACTCGGCAGGTTGAAGCGGCTGTATTACATGCCGCGAATACTGCTAACAGCGCGCGGCTCCCCGCCGGCCCCTCCTTCCCTCCCGTCCGTCCCAGGTGACGTCACGACGCATACAGTAGAAGCACCTGGGACTGACAGGAGGGAAGAAGGGGCCGGCCGCACGCCGCTAGCAGTATTGTTAGCGTCATCGCGGCATGTAATACAGCCGTTTCAAGTGGCCCCTCATGTGGCCGAGTCCGGGCCCCTAATGGCCCCCCCGGGCCCTCGGGCGGCGCCCGAGTCACCGACCTGTAAGAGGAGCAGCAGTGCTGCCAACACATAAGCCGGGTGGCTTGGTATTTTCGTTAATTCATGTTATGTGGAAGAAACCCCTGCGTGGGCAACTGGTGTATCCTTGACTCAATAAAAGTGGGCTGCCACGCCCTAAAACTACAGTTTGGACTGGCGCAGCTCATTGTAAATGCACCTGCTACTTGAGTTTAATCACCCCAATCTCACAGTTCTTACACTTCTTATTGCATTCCTTTTAGTGTTGGAATGCTGACAATGCCCCCTCTGCTTTATATTTTTAAAAGGCCATTTTTTTTCTCTCTAATAAGAATTTTGACATTACATTAGCCACCCATGTTTAACCTTTGCTCTTCTATATTTATTTCCCATTGGAATGCGCTTTGTGATACATTTTTGTTTAATATGTTCCTAAAACATTCCCATTTTTCCTCTGTGTATAATGTTGCTAGGATTAGGTCTCAATTGATTTCTTGTAGTATTGAGCACAGTTCTGAAAAGTTGGCTCTTTTGATATTTAGAGTTCTTTTGCTACCCTCATGCCTGCTTAACCTATGATTTATGCTAAATCTGATCATCCTGTGATCGCTAGATCCCAAGTTGTGCTGTACTGCCACATACGAGATCAGACTTGGATCGTTCGTAATTAATAAATCAAGCAATGCATTCTTTCTAGTTGGAGAATTCACCATTTGAGAGATGAAGATGTCCTGCAAGACATTCATGAAATGACAGGCCTTTAATGAGTGAGCTGTTCCCTCTGCCCAGTCGATATCGGGGTAATTAAAGTCCCCCATTATGATGACATTTCCTTGCCTTGCTGCCATTTCTAACTGTGATAAGAGGTCCAGCTCATAGAAAGATAGAAACATAGAAAATAATATTTGCCAGCCAGTCGTGTGAGCTTTCAAACCAAGTTTCTGTTATTCCCGTGTAATAGCAGCTCCAGTTCCTCTCATTTTGTTAGCTAGGCTCCTAGCATTTGTGTATACTCCTCTCAATGTTGTGTGGGTGCATATTAACTTTTCCTTTTAAGTTTTCTCATGCTTTTGTTTTTGATTTGACCACTCATTCACCCCTGGATTAGAGGTTCTGTCTATACTATCTTTACTGGTTCCACTATTACCCTCTGTCCTTTGCTCACTGCTGACTGTCACTTCCTTAGAACCCCCCCCCCCCCCCCCCAACACCTAGTTTAAAAGCCCCTTAAACTTTGTGGCCTTCTTTCTTCCCAATAGGGCTGCATCATCCCTATTAAAGTGCAGCCCATCCTTACTAAAGAGTCGGTAACTGACTGAGAAGTCAGCCCAGTTCTCCAGGAACCCGAATCCCTCTTTCCTACACCAGTTCCTCAGCCACTTGTTCAGTTTCCTAAGCTCCTACTGCCTCTCTGGTGTGGCTTGAGGCACAGGTAGTATTTCTGATAAAACTACCTTGGAGGTCCTTCTCAATCTATTCCCCAAGTCCCTATTTCTATGATTACTATCTAAAATTAGAATTCTATTCACTTTGGAGAAATTTGCTCCTATTTCCTGTTGTCTCTGCAGAATGAGAAGAAAGGGAAATATCCTTAGTGGAACACATGCAGCAAAAATAAACTTGACAAGGGTTTTAACTGTTCCTACTATTTCCAAAAAAAAATGCTTTACATACAAATTACTGTGTAATTAAAAACGACACGTAAAACTCAGGTTCTGTCTCGGAAAAGTTTTTTGTTTGACCCATATATAGGGATTAATTTACGAAAGGCAAATGGACTGTTCTCTTTGCATGGAAAGTTGCACCGTGCAAGGGAACTTTCCCCAGAGCTTAGTGGATGTGGTGACATTTTACTTTACAAAGGAAACCAAAAAAAAAAAAAGCATTTTTGCTTGTACATGACTGGATGCTAGAAGTCATCGGAGCTTCACCTCATTCACTAAGCTCTGGGAAACTTCCCTTCTCCCTTGCAAAGTAAACAGTCTATTTGCCTAAATAGCTCTAAAGGCTCAAGGTTGTTTACCTTGCATGAAGGTAAAAAACCTTCTCTGTGCAGCAGCCCCCCCCCCCCCCCATATTTACCTGAGCCCCATCGCAATCCAGCGATGTGCACGAGTGCCTCGGCTCTCCGGGAACTCTCCCTCCTCATTGGCTGAGACAGTCAAATGCTTCAGAGGCCTCCAGCCTTTTGCCGTTTTTTTTTTATTTTTTTGGAGTTCTCTTTTCCACTTTTATTTAAAATGAAGTTTCACAAAACATCAAAGAGGAGGATTACCCTTTAAGAGTTTTAGCATCTCTTTTTAATAGCAACACAAATGTTTAACTTTAGCCTCCTGGACCTTTCATCTGCTTTCACACAGACTATCACACACCTCCCTTGGAGCCACATGGACTCCTTGGGTAGGGAGGAGCCCTGGACTATTGCAAACACCCAACGTATAAGGGCTGAGCATATCTGTCCAATCAAAACAAAACACAAACCCATGACTGGAAACCTCCTGGAGCCCTCTGAATGAATGATAACCCTAAATGCCACTTAACCCTTCTCACACAGTGACGGGGCATTGCACTGTTACAATTGCGGGGGCCTTTTGTTGGCAGAAAAAGTCTAAATTGCCCATAGACATGAAGTCCTGGCCAGTAGATCCCCAAGGAAAAAGTGAACTGGCAGTGTGGAAAACATTGTCCAATTGCTGTTGTTTTTTCACCCAGGATAGATCAGCACAGTCTGCAGAGGAAGAGCTTTGTCTGTCTTCATCACAACCTGAGCAAAAAAGCGCAGGCTGGGCCAATGGTTGTCTATGTTCAGGTTTAATTATTATTTTTTTAATGGAAATTGTTCTTGTATGGGTACCACACAAAACTAGTTCCCATGACAAGGGCTGGCCTCTATATAACAAACTATAAAATAAACTGCTTTTAATAGTGTCAGAAGCACAGTGCCTTAGATCTCACACTGCAGATATACAGTTATGAGGCTGTAGGAACAGGAGTACCTAGCAGGGCCAGTGCACACAGGAGAAGGTGCATTTTGCTGCCCTTCACCGTTCTCCCACCACCCACCCGTTATGTGATGGGGTGCAGCATGAAAGGTGAAATGCTGCATTTAAAATGTTAATCAAACTGCTTCTGAACAGTCTGTATATTGAGGGGCAGGTTTATTTACTCCCCACACAACCTTACGGTCTACAGCTGAGCTGGTACCTCCTCCAGGGGGCGAAGCATTGACAGGAAGACAAATGTTTTAAAATCTGAATCCCCAGCAGGTGGCTGGGGATTCAGATTCCCCCCCCCCCCCCCCCCCCCCCCCCCCCACCACCACAATCCCAGTGCCATAGGGCGGCTGCCAAAACAGCCTCACGTTGGTGCCAACCCTTGTACCTAGGCACCCTCGCATACCAGGAAGTGAAGTATAATTTTTTAGGATGAAGTCAAGACAAAAGGTACATTTTTCAGTTTATTGATTATACGCAATCAACATTTCTACATATTTCCTGTACCATTTAAAATCTTCACTTTTTTAGTTCAATTTTACCTTAGAAGAAACGCTATAAGTGACTTTCATTGCAGGTTCATCATTGGAGATAAAAAGCAGTGCATACATACAGTACAAATACACATTGTGATGCATTGAAAACATGTACCCGCATACTTGCCATATACATTACTTTTTAGACTTTTTCAGGTGTTTATTGGTAGAATATCTACAGGTGAGACTTGACTTGTCTCCTACTTCTCGATTGTTTTACCCTAGTACCACTTAAATTCTGTCCAGTATCAATAATGACTCAGAACAATGTGATATTTACACAGTAAGCATAGCACATTTAAGTTGTCTTGATTTAGCATGAACAAAGGCTGAAAGTGAACCAGTTTGGGAAGTCCTTCTGCCTATGGAGTGTGTAAACCTAATCTGATTTTTTCAGTGCTTCTCCCTCCATTGAAGGATGGGGGATGTGTGGCCAGAGATCATAAAACTCAGGCTAGTGGGAGCGATTGTCTCATTCAGAACATCTTCAGTTACAGACATACCAAAGACACTGGGAATTTAGTCTCTGATTAAGGGATATGCTTTGCCTTTCATGAAGTATGACATGATCTAAGATGGATTGGGACTACTTTTTATAGTGAGTATCATTATATTCTGTCTCATTTACTTTTTCAGATATTGATAAAAGTTCCAAAAAGTAATTGGGCCTATTTGAAGTTTTAGTGTTTTATTACATTGTCCAGTCCACTAGTAGGCTAAATTAGGAGGCCAATGCAAAGAACAATGATGTTGTGCAACGTGCCACATCCTATATCAATGATTCTAATTGAGGTCACATCTAAAAGATGTGTTTTGTTGGGTGCAATGGGTAACTCTATTTTGCTAATATTTCCCTCCATGTTTAATTAAGCCCTTTATGGGTATAAAGATGATTTTCTTTGATTCCATTACTACTTTTTCTGGTCATTGTGAATTGCTTTCCTATATGCAGTAGTAGGAGTGAAAAAGCAGAGAATAATGAGCTTCATGAAGCAAGGAATGTTCTTGAGATGCACTGGCAATTTGTCTGGTTTTTCCTGTTTCTATAGTGGGGTGGGAGAATTTAGGGAAAACTGGTACAGTTGTTTTGAGTAACAAAGTAGTTAATCTTTCAGAAAATGTTATTGGATAATAAGTAACAAGCAGGATGAATGAACTGAAAGCAAGGAGTTTCATTTAAATCCATGGTAACATTTTCTTATTTAGGTATTTTAGTATTTGTGGTAGAAACCTTCCTGTACTCTGAAAGTGGCTTTAAGATGTCTACATATTAATATATTATTACTATACAGGATTTATATAGCGCCAACAGTTTACTCAGAACCTTACAATATAAAGGGAGACAATACAGCCACAAAACAATTTAATACAAGAGGGTTAGGAGGGCCTTGCTCCTGGGAGCTTACAATCGAATAGGGAGGCTTGTGGAACGCAAGGTAATAACTGAGGGATGAACTGATGGAAGAAATAGAGGATTCAATTTTTAACTGAAGACAGGATAGGCTTCCCTGAAGAGATGAGTCTTCAGGGATTGCATAAATGTGTACAGAGTAGGAGATAGCTGGACAGATTGGGGTAGGGAATTCCAGAGAATGGGAGCAGCTCTGGAGAACTCCTGGAGATGAGCATGGGAGGAGAAAATAAGGGAGGCTAGAGCAGTGGCGTAACTAGAACCCTCAGGGCCCCGATGCAAGAAACCATGGAGGCCCCCCCCCCCCGACCTCCGGACAAAGCTCTTTACTCCGAGCCCGATGTTGGAACACCAGGGCCCGGTCACAAGTGGGTGGCTGCATATAAAGGAACCGATTTCTTAATTTTTATATAAAAACACACACACATATATATATATATATATATATATATATATATATATATATATATATATATATATATATATACACACACATAAACCAGTGACAGCTGGTGCCCCAAATTTTTAGGGGGGCGCAAGCAAACTGAAAAATTCAGAAATAAAAACATCAATTGCAGCCACTGTACCATCAAACGCCACCACTGTGCCATCAAATGTCGCCACTGTGCCATCAAATGTCGCCACTGTGCCATCAAATGTCGCCACTGCGCCCATCAAATGCAGCCACTGTACCATCAAATGTCGCCACTGCGCCCATCAAATGCAGCCACTGTACCATCAAATGCAGCCACTGTACCATCAAATGTCGCCACTGCGCCCATCAAATGCAGCCACTGTACCATCAAAACGCCACCACTGTGCCCATCAAATGCCGCCGCTGTGCCATCAAATGCCGACACTGTGCCATCAAATGCCGCCGCTGTGAATCCCCACCGCCCACTCGCACACCCACACACATGCATGCACACCCCCACACATATGCATGCACCCCCCCCCCCCCCCACACACACACATGCATGCACACCCCCACACACATGCACACAGGGCTGGTGCAAGGATTTTTGACACCCTAGGCGAAACCTCATTTTGCCGCCCCCTTTGACTCCACCCCCTTTGCCCTGCCCATGTATACCCCACCTTTTTATAGATTGCTACCATTTTGGGGGGGCAGAGTCAGTCATTGAGCCTGGAGGTGGTGGGGGGCATTGGTACGGCGCCCCTGACTGATGTGTGCTCTAGGCCGGCCATGTACATAGGGATATGTACACAGATAATCAAGGCACCTATCAGTGCCCATGGGCACTGAGTGCCACCCCCATCAGTGCAACCTATCAATGGGAACCCCTCATAATGGGCACATCAGGTGTACAGACCCGGGAACTCAGCACAGGGATGGTGGGAACCCCTCATAATGGGCACAGCAGGTGTACAGACCCAGGAACTCAGCACAGGGATGGTGGGAACCCCTCATACTGGGCACAGCGGTGGTACAGACCCGGGAACTCAGCACAGGGATGGTGGGAACCCCTCATACTGGGCACAGCGGGGGTACAGACCTGGGAACTCAGCACAGGGATGGTGGGAACCCCCCATACTGGTCACAGGGGGTGTACAGACCCGGGACCTCAGCACAGGGATGGTGGGAACCCCTCATAATGGGCACATCTGGTGTACAGACCCGGGAACTCAGCACAGGGATGGTGGGAACGGGGGGGGGGGCACATTTACTAGAACTGATTGTCTGTATTTTCTTCCTGCAGCTGCTGACTGCTGGTGGAAGGGAGAGTTTTCCAGGGTGGTCACCAGCAGAAGAAACATAAAGAGAGCAGACACACTGCCCGCCCTGCACAGCACTGATATCAGTTATAGCATTGTGTAGCTGGACACTAATCACTCACCCACATCCTCTGCTTCCAACATGATGCACACCCCCCCCCCCCCCCCCCCCCCACACACACACACACACACACACACACACACACACACACACACACACACACACGCGCGCATGCACACACCCCCACGCATGCACACACCCCCACACACACATATAAACACACATACAGTAGATAGTCTTTTTTTAAAAAACGGCAGACATTTACCTTCTTCCTGCCGGGTACTGCACTGTAGGGGAGACAAAGAGCACAGCACACGAGGTATGTGAGGAGTTCCCTGCACAGATTAAAATTCGGCTGACGATCAGGGAGCTCCTCACAGCCTCCCCTCCTATCAACGAGTACTTGGGGGGCCTCAAAGGCCCCCTGCAGCAAGGGGCCCGGTCGCCATGGCGATCTTGGCGACCCCTATAATTCCGCCACTGAGCTAGAGAGCAGGAGGTCTTGGAAGGAGCAGAGAGGATGGTTTGGGTAATATTTGGAGACAAGATTGGTGATGTAGCTCGGGGCAGAGTTGTAAATGGCTTTAAGCTTCCGGTCATTAGGCGGGCCATAGACGGATCAAAATTTGGCTGATTCAGGAGGAATTTCAATCCATCTATGGGCAGGCTGATTGTACTTAAGTTTATCAATTGATCGACTTAAGTTATACCATCCTGTCAGGTTTATTTTGTGTGATCACGGCTTGTGGCTATAGCTCCTGGAAGTGATCATTGTATTCTGATGGCTGTGTTCTGCTGTCAGAATACAATAGTGTTGCGGAAGGGATTCCCCCATCAACACTGACTGTGCTGATGGGGGAATCGAGTAATTTTCTTTCATTCAACCTGTGATTTAAGGAAAGAAAATTGTATAATGTATGGCTTGCTTTTGAGAGAACATGTGACTTTTGCAAAGATAGAACCAATAAGTCATACAATATTATAAATGTGCAGGCTTACCTATGAAGGAGTTCATTTAGGCTCTTATTTATTATTTATTCTATATCCTTATCGACATGTTGCTAGCACACATTCTTCAGCTCTGGTAAATAACCGTAAGATTATCAAACACAGATCCCTGTATCGGTTTACATTCCTCTTTCCTCAGGGTTCTGTTATGTGATAATGTTAGAGGAACTGCAGTCTGCTCACAAAATTTGTAATAAAAACATCTTTGCCATTCTGAATCTTCCCTTCAACCACTTTGCATATTATTTTATATATACTGTGATTCTGTACTTGCCAAATATGCTGCAGAAATCTCACTCCACTGAGTCTGGCTGCAACCATTTTAACTGTGGGCAGCTGAAGCTGCTGCCAGTTCACTTCCTGGATTTACCCAGACACACACAGATGCACACCACCAGCTCTGCAGCTCTCACTGGCCCTCTTATGACGCATCCCCCCTCCCTTCCTGGAAAATTTCAGGCAGTGAGGGAGAGCTGTGCATGATGTCATAAGCCTAGGATTTTTACAAGGCAAGAAACAGAAGGTGGGCTCTATCAGGAGATAGTAGGTGTTTACAGCATGAGGTCAGGGCATTGGCAGAGCAGTGAGGAAGTGTCAAGACTTTCAATAAGCTCTCTCTGCAAAGATGGCCATACACTGATGGATTTATTTTCATTTATTCAACCTGCAGGCTGAATTAAAAAAATCTAACAGGTCCCTCCATCCATACTACTGTATATAGCACGGACTAATGAATCTTCAATTTTGATTACAAAGGGTATTTACTGCTGACCGGGCCACCCACAAAGCAAATTTCAGATGGTTCATAAAGAGCCAGTTGAAATTTGCAGTTAGGAGTTTTACCTCTCATTTCTGTTTGTTTTTAAGTGAGTAGTGCACATTAGTTTTGGTCATGTGCACTACTCTATGCACATTACACATCCCATAGTCCCTGGTCCATCTCAAGAGTAAGGAGAGGGTGGCTATGCTTTTACTTACAGTGGTGTCATGGAGAATGAGTGTAGCCACCCTCTAAATGAAAGTCAGATCACAGCAGCAAAAATGAAGAAATTTGGCCTTGAGGCTGGGTTCACACTGCTGCGGTGCGGGAACGCTGCAAATCTACTGCAGGTTCCCGCATCGCATATCTCCCGCCGGCAGTTCACACTGCCCTATGCGAGCTGCTGGGAGTGTCAGTGAAATTTTAATGACACCACCATATCAGCTCGCATATCGCAGTGCGATCTGCAAACTCGGACAGGAATCGGATCTCACCATGCGATCCGATTCTGCAACGGACCGAAAAAAAGGGTCCTGTGCGAGTTTGGGGCGAATGCGATGCGAATTCAGCCATACTATCTGTATGGCTCAATTTGCATCGCACAGAGATCGCATATGATTTGAACTGCAGTGCGGTGCGAATCATATGCGATCTCCCGCACCGCAGCAGTCTGAACCGGGCCTAAATAGATGCCCAGGCAGGATCTAATCTCCAAATATTTGTACAAAGTACCTCTACTGCAAGCAAAAGCTGTGTGCATATAACAATCCAGTTAAAATGTAATTCTCTGTAGATCTTTTTTGTCTTGCTACAAGTCCTGCCATGCAGACTCTCAATAACTTTGTGGGGGAGTTAGTATTTCCAGGCTAGCATTGCAGTTTAGGGCTGTGTTTTCTGTCACTATGACAAAATGTCTGTGTGTGTCCTGGAGAGAAGGTCACTTCCTACATGTCATGTGAGATAAAGTTACACCACATGGTGCTTCTTCCACTGCACACAACAATGCGTGAGCACACTTTTCATTCATCCATTTATTCATTCCCTGGCTTATTTGGCTTCTAGAATGTATCTATTATTTTTTTATAATAATAATAAAGTTAGTGACCTATTAGGAGGCCTAAGCACTATTATCCTACAACATTCTCCTATGTCCTCAGGTAAACTGTAGAACACTGGGAAAATTAATCCAAGTCTGTATATAGTTCACACCACCACTGACATGGAGTGTATAAGAGCTGTATATGCTACCATTTATACTGCAAAAATGCATTCTTTAATACCCATAACAGTATATAGCAATCACAACAATATGTATCTTGTTTTTAAACCAATAGCATGGAAAGAAAAAAAGACAAAATAAAAAATAAATAAAGGTTATGTAAAATGTGGGTCAACACACAATAAAACTTTGTTAAACTAAACCTCACTGGCCTAGACCTTTCTGGGTGGTGGCTGACCTTAAAGCGGAACTTCACCCAAAAGTGGAAGTTCTGTTTTATGTCCTCCTCTACCACACTTGGCACATTATATTTTTGAGGGGGGGGGGGGGGGGCAGGTACCTATATTTGTTAGGTGCCCGCTCCAATTTCCGCTCAGATCAATTAAGCAATCCTAGTGGAAGTTCAACACCCCCCTCTCTTTGCCTGCAGCCCTCTGGGACAGGTCACAGGTTCCAGGAGGCTGAGGGACCATTCACAAAGCTCAATAAACATGCTGACACTGGAGACCCAAAGACTGGTAAAAAGACTTTTAATTTGTTCTTTCTGTGAAGATCCTCTTTAATAGGCTGTGTGATTCAACCTTCGGTTTGGACCCCAAAAAACCCTGTTTGGGTATCTTGGACAGGATTGACTTGGGTCTTTATGTCAAGCTGTTTATTTTTTTTTGCCACCTTTTAGGCAAAGATTCTTTTAAGGCCGGTTCACACCACAGATATGAAGTTGGGATGCATTTCTGCATGTGCATTTTTGATGCGTTTCTGTGCATTTTTGTGTTTTTTACTTTTTTTTTTTTTCCCTTCATCTTAAATAGACAAGTATGTTCCAGTGAGTTTTTGATGTGTTTAGGTGCATTTCATTGCTTTTTTAATGTGTTTTGCTTTTGTTCCAGTACAGTTCTGTGCAGACCTAATGCTGCATGTTCTACTATTTTGTCTGCACCGGAACTCGCTAGAACTGACTGCACTGGTGTGAACTTGGCTAATGGAACCAATATAACCTAATGTCCACGCTTTTGATGCAGAAAAAAGTGCACTGGACTGCGTCTGGTGTGAGAAGGCCCTTAAATTGGAAGTCGCCTCACCCCCTACTCTGACTTCATGGTGTGCCGCCATTGATAAAGCTTTAGCGATGTATAAATGAACCTACGTGAGTTGGAACTTCCCCCAAGAAGTTGATATGGTCCATCTGGGTTCATGTTGACTCAATTATCTGAACCAAGCAAATTGTACTGCCGAGAGGCTTTTCACTAATTGGATATTGTGACATTCCTTTTCTGTGCCTACCTTCTCCTTTTTTTTTTTGCAACCCACAATCTCCCATGCAGACTGCCTTGTTAGTGTTTATTTAGAATGGTTGTAAACCACAGATATGAAATATGAGCAGCGCATATCCTTCTATAGTGTGTAC
Source organism: Lithobates sylvaticus (assembly GCA_028564925.1). Lineage (NCBI taxonomy): Eukaryota > Metazoa > Chordata > Amphibia > Anura > Ranidae > Lithobates > Lithobates sylvaticus. Next base: position 115,656,787 of record CM053030.1, on the reverse strand, counting down.
TTGTCTCAATTAAGAACGCCAAGTGTCATTTCTGTCTGCTGCTTTGTTCCTCTGCTATCAGCATGAATGATATCTGACAAGTTTTCCTGACACCAAGAGAAAAAAGGTGTCAGGGAGGTACCCCAGCTTCAGCTCTGTTTCTGTGTGAAGGGGGGAGGGGTGCCTTTTCCCTCCAATCAGCTTTCAGAGCTCTCCTCACTGAGCTGTGCAGAGTGCAACTTCAACTTTCTGCTCCCTTTTTTTGAAACTCTCAGACAGGCTTTGTAAATGCAGCACTTTGAATGGCTGAAGAGAAAACTGCTGATAGACAGATACAACTTATATAGGAGGGTTTGTTCCATCCCTGTGTATCAACTGAGACCAGTCACTTCACTGGGTATATGTAAGAGTCTACAACCACTTTAAACATGGCTTCAGATCTGCTTTTCTATAATTTTTACTCCATCATATGTTTGAAATACACATTGAAACTTTTGGGTATAATCCTATCAAAGAGGGTTTTGTGTAATGGTTCAGATGGTCTATACTTTTATTTCCTCTATTGTTATATGACAATATGCTGCATTGCATGCAACTGACTGATCTTAGCTTCAATAAATATTTACTTACCTGGCCTAAAACATTTCTAAGGTAGAAAGAGCACTGAAGTGCATGTGGTGTCTGCAGTTACTAATCCCTGGAGTCCAGTAAAGTACCTAGGATCCTTGGCCCAGACTGTACACTGGGCCTCAACTTCTAGCAATGTCAGAATTAAGCCCTGCCACTGTCATTCAAGTATCAAATGCCAGAGCCAACACAAAGCAGAACTAAACTCCCCTCCACCTTCCAGTGAAGCAACAGCTACATCCCTCTCCAGCCTCTGTCATCTTCTCCCCAGGCTTCTTCTAGGTGTCGGTTTTGGGCCTCCTAAATAGCCGGCAGGAGATGTGATCCCATGCATGTGCATGGGGATACACACTGAGCTGTGCATGTGCAAATCAGTGTACATTCATTAGAAGCAGGTAAGTTTGTCTTCTTGTGGAAGAGACATAGTATTATAAATGCTGCCTTTAGTCACAGTCTTTGACATTTGAGTGACAGAGGTGGGCCTTCATCTTGGTCAGAAGTTGAGTCTCCATGTTCGGTCCAGGCGCGGAATCGAAGGGGATCTGCACTATGGGCACAAGCATTGTGTTAAAGACTGTCGCAGGTACTTCATGAGGTGCAGCACTGTTGTAACCATTTTAGGTCAGGCCTGGATCATTTTAACGTGATACATATGTACAAAGACATCTGATAACTGCATGAAATTTGTGTGCAATCTAAAGCACAGGCGTGTGAACATACAGTAACTTGAGACTCTAAAGCCACATTGTGCTGTTGTTTTTTACAGCCCTGACGTCCAGGCATTCTTAAAGCTGGACAGCAGCAGACGCCAGTCCGATCCCTCAGAGGATGAAGATGAAAGGGCAGATCATAAGGTAAACAAAGCTCTCTCTAGCAATTTTGGTTTTAATAGCTGAATACATATTGAAGTTATTACAAAACATTTGTTTCCTAAGGAGACAGTGTTGCCAAATCAGAATCAAACCGTTCCTCCTTTTTGCATGCAATTTCAGTTGCACTTACATAGACTAATGTATCTGTTTCTCACATGAAAGAGTTTTTTCTTATTTCTGTTTCTGAGAGATTATGGGAAGTAAGTTATAACCACTGACCCCGAACCTCAGGATATTGTGAGTTTCATTTCTGCCTAAGAGAAAATTTGTAAAGACCATAATGTCTGTATAGGAAGTGAGTTGCAAAAAAATCATAATTTTTACTCGTAGGATAAATAGAAAAGTGAATGCTTAGTGGCTTTTGTAGAAAGTTTTCTATGAGGCAAAAAAAATAAAAAAAGGTGTGTTAATATATATATTGCCGGAAGCTTTTGGCACTTTACTTTGTTGCTAAGCTTGTTGTTTGCCCGTGTTAATTTTGTAGATGAAAATCTTTTTGTCGTCTAAATTATCACTATTTTTGTCAACTAAAATACGATTAAAACTAAAACAATTCAGATGACTAAAACATAACTAAAACTAATAGGGCATTTTAGTCAAAAGACCAAAACTGATTAGTAGAAGTTTTACATCAAAATTAACACTGCACTACCACATAAAAATAAGTCGGGGCATCTACTAAGCTACTGAAAGAAAGAAAATTAAGAAAAAGGCTTTTCTTATTTTTTTCCATACATTTTCAATTTCGGTAATACCTATTCAGGTAATATGTGCAATGACATTACAGCCAATAGAGTTTACATTTTTTTTTTGGATTTTTTTTTAAAAAAAATTTTATAAAATCTTTATGAAAGCCAGGGTAATACAGTTCAATAAACATTTGCCAAAAATGGTGGCTTCAAGTAATACACCGGTCATTTCTTTATTTTTTTCACATAAAGGGATATAGGAACAAAAAAAAAAGACAAACAGTCATAGTAGCACATTTGGCATAATTGAGAATATTAAAAAATTCAGTCATCAGGTGGCTGGTCAGCTGCACTATCTCGCCCCGCCCAGGGGGCGAGCCGGGCTTTAATCGCCTGACCGCCCACCGAGCAGGAGGCGAGTCTGTCCTCCCGATAGGAGTCATTGTGTATATTAAATTTGGCCGGCCTCCCAGACAATACTTAAGTTATGGTGTATCGTATAGGTTGAGGTTCCAGATGGGTACATGCGAGGGGAGGGGGGCGAGCACATGCCTCCAACTAACCTCACCCCACATCGCTCCCCGTCCGTGACTCCCTGTGCCTCGGCATCTGCACCATGATGGCACAAAGTGCCGGACCCCCTTACAAGTCAGGGTGTCTCGTGGTGTCAGATTTAAATCTGTTGGGCTAGGCGTCTCGCCTGTTTCTCATCTGTCACCCGATGAGTGACAGGTCAGCCACCTGCGGACAGGCGGCCATGTCTAGATGGAACATAGAGTTGTAGCGGGTAATAGAGGGGGAAAAGAAAGAGAAAGAAGAGTAGAATAGAACATACCTGGAACCTGGCGTCCAACTCCGCCTCCGCTCCGAGTCCTGTCGGTATCTCAACACTTGCGGAAGAGCTAAAAAGAGAACAAAGAACATCCCGTCTCCACCCTCCCCATCGACTAAATAAAGTTGTAGTGTGTTAGGTCCCTTTAGCCCTTGGTTCCCATTTGAGTGTCTTGGGGTCGCCCCTTCAGGGACGGGTCCACAAGTTCCAGCAGGGCCACATCTAAGCTGGAGGGCGTATGGCCTGGGTTCGAGACATAGGCAGTCCAGGTCTGCCAAGTTGCGGTGAAGCTGTCTGGGACACCTCTGCAGGTGGTGATCCAATCCTCAGCCTCTCTAATGTCACTCACCTTACGACACCATTCCTCCCTACTTGGGATTTGCTGGTGCTTCCAGTATATGGGACGTAGCCATTTAGCTGCCTTTAGTAAGTGGGGCAGCACACTTTTCTTGTACTGGCTCACTGGCATGGGAGGAATGTGTAGCAGAAAGTGGACCGGAGAGAGAGGAATGTCTATGCCCGTAATTTCTTTGATTTGGTCCTCCCAGTAGGGTCTAATCACCAGGCATTCCCACCAGATATGCAGAAGGGTGCCCCTGTTGCCGCATCCCCTCCAGCATTGGTCTGATGTGGATGAGTAGATTCTTGCCAAGTCTGCCGGTACACGATACCAGCGTAGTAGTATCTTGTAGTTAATTTCCTGCATCTTAGAGTCGATTGAGCTGGATGGGGTCAGTTGGTATAGGGAACACAGTTGAGTGGGGGTAAGAACTATCTCCAAGTCTCGTTCCCAGGCCCTGATGTATGAGGGCTTCACTGTGGAAACCACAGAGCTGAGCAGCTGGTAAAGTTCTGAGACCATGTGTGGGATCGGTTCCTCCGCTATGAAAAGGTGTTCGAAGGGCTTAAGGGTTGAGATATCCCGTATGGAGCTCTCTTGTGTTTTAAAAAAGTGGTGAAGCTGCCTATAGCGACAAAAATCCATAGGAAAGCTCCCAGTCCGGTCTCGGAGGGTTTCAAGGGGTATTAACTTGCCATCCTGCATTAGTTTACCACAACTGGCGTTTTTGTCATCTACCCAGGGACCGAAAAAGGCCGCCTGTTCTCCAGGCAGAAACCACAGATACCCTCCCAGAGGGGCCAGTGGGGACACAGGGGGCCCAAGCGTCAAGTTGGCATTGATTCGATCCCAGGTTTTCAATGCCTGGATCGTCAGTGGAGAGGTAGAATCAGACAGCCCCCTGTGTTCCCGGGCTAACCAAGGGGCATAGAACAGGTTCCTGCCCACCATATATTTCTCTAGGGAGACCATATTTCGGCTTGAGTATGGAAGCACCAGTTGCGTATCCTCTGAAGGGCAATAGCCTTATAATACCTTTTGATTGTCTGGGAGGCCCAGACCTCCTGCCTTTCTGTGGCGGCTCAGCAGTCTAAGTGCTATTCTCGCTCTCTTATTGTTCCAGACGAAGGTTGATATCAGACTGGATAGTTGGGCAAAAAAACTCTTAGGTAGGGACACAGGCACCATCTGCATATAGAGCAATACACGTGGGAGAATATTAATTTTGATGATGTTAAGTCTTCCAATCCAAGTGAAAGCTGTCTTGGTCCACAGGGCCAGGTCTTGTTTCATTTTTTAAATATTTTAAAGTTGCACTTCTGTTTGTCAAAAAGCAATATTTTTGTTTATGAAACTTGGTTTTATTTATAAAGATATATTTCACGGTTAAATCTGTGTCTGTAGTGCATGTTTAAACCTTAATACCAGAAATAATAACAGGTTATTCTATTTTTAATCTAGGAGTATATAATAAGTTTAGGCATTCTAGATAAATGCTTAAATGATGCATTACAATTGAACTAAACCCATTCGATTTTAGTTGACTAAAATACGACTAAAATTAAAATGTAATTTTAGTCAAAAGGCTATGACTAAAACCAAATCGAAAATGTCACATTAAAATTAACACTATTATTCACATACCTTAATAGCACAAGTTGTTATTTACAATAAAAGTCAAAGACTCATACCATGTGGAAGATATCGGTCCCAAGTTATCATTAGGACAAAGTTAGACAAAAAGGCAAGGTACTGCTTTTCATCTGTGCTTTGCGTTAAATCTGTGCAGATAATCCAACTGTCCAAGTTAAGATTACAGTGTATTTGTAGTCAAAAACTTTTGTTTTTCATTTTGGATAGAATATGGAAAGATTAGAACCACTGTTGGGTTTTATTGCTCTCTGTGTCCTTGCTACATAGGATTACCCTCTGTCTGTCATGGTGACCATTGTCACTGAAATAGAAAGCGATGGGAAATCCAAAATCTTCTGCCCAGTACACACGGTCAGATATTCCGAGAAAGTCCGATCGGATTATATTGTTGGAAAATCCGATCGTGTGTGTGTGGGCTCTAGCAGCAGAATCTAAAATTTTCGGACAACAACATCCGATTGAACCTTTTCCGACCGTGTGTAGAGAATTCCGACGCACAAAGTGCCACAGAAAAAATTTGGAGACAAAAGCTATTGGCTACTGGCCTATACGTAGTCCCGTCGTACGTTTTGCACGTCACCTCGTTCCGAACGATCAGATTTTCCGACAGCTTTGTGTGTGCAACACCAGTTTAGGACAAAATCCGTCAGAAAAAATCAGACGGATTTTGTGGTCGGAATGTCCGACCGTGTGTACGGGGCATTAGAGTTGTTACCAGAACAAGCGGTGATGTGAAACCTTTCATTGGGGACACCTGTTTTAAAATGAACTGTCTGAGAGGGGGATTTCCCTCACCTTATGTACATTTCCTCTCACTTCCTGCTGCATCTCCAAGACAGGACATGAAGGGAAATGTCCCAGTGTGACAAAGAGAGCAACAAGTAAACTGATGGGTTTTAAGAAACTATTCTATCCAAAAACACGCTTAAAGCACTTCTTGTCTTACTGTTACACCCTGCACACTGTCTTTCAACTTTCAAGTGCCAGAGCCTCTACTGCCAACTAAAGTTCCAGGCTTCAACAGCTGAATGTCAGGGGTAGACCATGTACCAAAAAGGGGGGGGGGGGTTCATCCAAGTAACACATAAAGTAACTGTTTACAAATCCAAAAATGTAAAAAGAACAAGGAAAATAAAATTGACCAAAAAACATTATAGTTTTTATTTATTTTTTTCTTTTTATTTTTTTAAATCTTTTGTTAGATACAACATAGGTTGTGCGAAAGCAATTTACAGATCTGCAGGATTGTTTTTAGCTGTTAGAAGGCATTCTGTATTAATCTGGTCATACATGGATTGAGAGGAAGAGGGGTAACCCCTGAATGCCGCTAATCTAGGTATCCCGCAAGGTGAATAGAGTGGAAACCTCAGCCTGGACTCTGACCAGGCCATGCCGCCAACGCATTTCGCTCTGCCCCCCGGAGCTTAGTCATGAGGACATGGATACATGGATCGAACCAGCCGAATTTCAATCCATGTATGGGCAGGCTGATTGTACAAAACTTTGATCTATCAATCGACTTGTGTACAACCAACCTAATTGTTCTCTTGATCAGCGATTCTGGCTATAGCTTTTAGTGCAGATCAGTGTGTTCTGATGGCAGGAAAGTCTCCCCACTGTCAGAGTACGTTGGTGCAGCGTTAGAGATTCCCCTATCCCCTTTGAGTGTGTGGAAGGGGGAATTGAGTCATTTTCTTTCGTTCAGCCCCCTGGTTAAATGAAAAAAAAAGATTCATGAATGGTCAGCCTTATGGAGAGAACAAACAGCAGAGAACAGGGTGATATCAGTATAACAATTCCATTTTTATTAAACTTCAAACAGCATCCACTTACATAACAAAGGATGAAATCCAGCCTGGTTATGAAGTATCATATCCGCTCACAGGGAAGGTGAGTGACATCAAAAGGGTCCAAAATCCACACATACTGACTGTGCTGTATAGCTCAGCATGGACTGGAGGATGACAGCCAGCTTGCGGGAGAGAAGAGCAAGGTCTGAAGCAGCTGCAACAGGATGACAGCAAGCAGCGCTTCAGAAGGAATAGCGAGCAATCACATGACCAATGATTGCTCAGTTCCTTTCCTACTTAGAGTGGAGAGCAGTAATTGTCAGTCACCGCTTTCTATTCTGCCCCTCCAGCGTTTACTGATGTACCAGGCTTGAGAGTGGGAGGGTGCAGATGGCAGCTCTTAGACACACACTGAGATCGAAAACCCGCTGTCAGTCAGGAGCTGGGTGAATCCTGACAATATAGTCGGGATCCTTCCAGAGCCTGGAGTTCTGTGATATCAGCTGATAGCAGGTAATAGCTCTGGGTCACAGCAGAGCAAAGATAAGTGGACCCCTGTGACCCACAAGAGAAGTATGGCCAAAAAAGCTTTGCCCATTCTGTCTCTTTTAAAGATAATTTGTGCTATGCAGGGCAATGCAACAGGACTACACAACTGTTGCTCATGCTCGCCTTTCTTTTTACTGCCACACTATTCAGCCACCAGGAACAAAAAAAAGTGTTCTACATTCCTAGATAGGGGATGGATGTGAACCATATGATGGTGCTGGTGATTGTTGATTTATCGTTCAGGCACCCCGACCCAATAGTGGCAGGGAGAGCGTCATCAGCTCTGTGGAATGAGCAGTTGTTAACATGTAGCTTTTCCCTGAATGGACCATGACTATACATGGAAAAGCCCAATTTTTACCTCTTCCATATGTAGGCTCATACTTCATATAATGGTAAATCTGACTTTAAATGTAAATGGAGTTGATTTTTTGATTTAGCTCAACATTACAATAATTCTGGATAGTGTTATTGGTTCATTGCCTGGAGTCAATGTTAGTAGCTGCTCAGAAAAAAGTAGGTACTGTATCTTATAGAGTACTTTTTTTCTTTAACAGAATGGTTCACCATCACAAAATGTCAACCTTGGGCCCTCTGGAAACCCTCAGTAAGTTTCTTTTTTTTTTTTTTTTTTTTAATTGTAATTTTTATTGGGTTATAAAAGTATAACAATTATGAAAACAAAGTGCATTGTATATTATACCAGTATTGTAAGCATAGTGGATACAAATAGTTATAATGAAATTAAAGAGAACAGGTGAACAGTGTCCATAGTGCAGAGCACAGGGGTGGTCTGCACAGCTCAATAATAGTTACATAACAAACAACTCACATGTAGGTAGTAAGATTGACAGTCCAAGGGTAGATATATTAATGGATCAGTGAACAGTCTTGCGGAGGGTACTCGTAGATTAACACAGTATACAAATAGGTACCAATTAATATACAAATAAAATGAAAATAAAATTAACAAGGAAGGAGAACAGAAAATGGAAAAACAGCACTTAATTTTGGATTAACCACTTTCAGACCGGACCAATTTGCAGCCAAAGGACCAGGCCCCTTTTTGCGATTCGGCACTGCGTCGCTTTAACTGACAATTGCGCGGTCGTGCGACGTGGCTCCCAAACAAAATTGACGTCCTTTTTTTCCCACAAATAGAGCTTTCTTTTGGTGGTATTTGATCGCCCCTGCGGTTTTTATTTTTTGCGCTATAAACAAAAATAGAGCGACAATTTTGAAAAAAAATGCATTATTTTTTATTTTTTGCTATAATAAATATCCCCAAAAAATATATAAAAAAACATTTTTTTTCCTCAGTTTAGGCCGATACGTATTCTTCTACATATTTTTGGTAAAAAAAATCGCAATAAGCGATTATTGATCGGTTTGCGCAGAAGTTATAGCGTTTACAAGATAGGGGATAGTTTTTATAGCATTTTTATTAATAATTTTTTTTTTATTATTAATGGCGGAGATCTGCGATTTTTTTTTGTGACTGCGACATTATGGCGGACACATCGGACATTTTTGACACATTTTTGGGACCATTGTCATTTTTACAGCAATTAATGCATTTAAATGCATTGATTTCTGTATAAATGACACTAGCAGTTTAGGGGTTAACCACAAGGTGGCAGTGTAGGGGTTAAGTAGGCCTAGGGGTGTTTTTTTACTGTGGGGGGGCGTGGCTGTCAGCTAGTGAATGCTGATCTCTGCTCCAATCACAGGGAGCAGAGATCGGCGTCACTAGTTGCTAGGCAGAACAGGGAGATGCTGTTTATCTCGGCATCTCCCCGTTCAGCCGCTCCGTGAGACGGTCGCGGGAGTCCCCGCGGCGATCGAGTCCGCGGGGACCGCGGCCGGACTCACGGGGGTCCCGACCGGCGCGGGAGCGCGCCGCTCCCGGCGCGCTCCCGATGGCACGGACAGGCGAAAGGAGGGACGTATATATACGCCCTCCTGCCTGTACGTGCCATTCTGTCGACGTATATCGTCGTGCGCCGGTCGGCATGTGGTTAAGACATTTTCCAACGTGTCTACTTGTCTATGTGGCCCATATTCTGATTGATCCCATGGCGCCCAGATTTTATCAAATTGGGGAATAGAGTCTTGTACAGAGGCTGTTAGATACTCCATCCTCCGAATCTCAGTAAGTTTCTAATGTTTTTTTGTTTAGCGTTTATTGAAAGATTACAGAACACAATACGGTCAGTTGTTGTTTTTTTGCAATATGTACTAATTGTTGTTGAAAAAAATAGGCCAATATAACATTAAAAATTATCATCTGTGCAGATGTACATGGTAGCAACCACATTTGCTCATTAGGCTGGCCACAAATGTATCATTTATTTTTTCATTTCAGCCAGAGGGCTGCATGAAAAAAAAAAAATGAATGGATTCCTCCGTCCATGCAAGCAAAGTAGATGAAGGATCACTCCCTACTGAGATATTGTATTCTGACAATAGGGACTCTCTCTGCTGTCTGAATACACTGATCTTGATCAGCAGCTGCAGCCACTGAACATTTTTCCAACAAGCCCATTGTACAAATCGACTGCTAGATCGACTTCTGTCGAGCGTGAGCGGCCACATATGTATCAAAATTTGCTAATTTCCTGCTGAATTTGATATATCTATGGTGAGCTTTACATAAACAAGCTTTGCTTTCTAGTTTGCTCCATAATGGCTGTTTCATAGGCCGGCCATGGATGGAGTGATTTTCTTTCCTGCAACCACAGGTTGCAGGAAAAAAAATCGCTTGATTCCTCCATCAACACAGACAGTTCTGACAGGGGAATCGCTCCTGTAAAGCCATTGGGTTTTCCCAGCTTGGACAGCTTCCCATGGTGATTATTGATAGCTTCATTCGCTAGCAATAATTGCATGTAAAATCCGACAGGCTGGTTGTACCCATGTTTACCGATTCAGCCTGCCCATACATGGTTTGAATAGTCTATGGCCGGCTTTACTGCCCCTTCTTAATAATGCAGCTCTATGATTTAGCCAACACACTGAAAACCATGTGGTGTATGTATATATGTGTGTGTGTGTATTATATATATATATATATATATATATATATATCAAATGCTGTTAAGCAGCTAGATTTACTAATTTTAGAAGCGAATTTACCCTTCCTGTAGTGACTTGTCAACATGATCTATACACTGTATGGATAATAAAAAAGAAATGAAAGAGGTAGCTTGTAAAAATCTAAAAGTCAGGTATTTACCAGTCCATGAATTCCATTGCTGTCTTCATGCATCCAATTCTTCTGACTGCATACCATCTTTGATTTGGCAGCTGGTTGTGACTTACTAATGAATTGATTACAGCTACCCACTGCACATGCCTAAGATCATGTGGCACAAAGAAGACTGGTCCTGCAGCCTCCTGGGACATGTAACATATCCCAGGAGCCTGTGGACGGAAAGGAGAGTGGGACAAGCAACATCATCCTTGCCTAGACAAGGATTGAGGAAGTGGGAGCATGTACTGACCAGAAATGGTACTTGCTTCACTTTCTCCCCCTAAAAAAATCTGCAACTCAGTTACAGGCTGGGTGGAGGGAGAGAATGAGCAACATTTCACTTTTTTTAGTGAAGTTCCACTTTACAGCGGTGTTCTGACTGGGGAAAATTTTTTTTAAGTCAGCAGCTACAAATTCTGTAGCTGCTGATTTTAAATATATGGACACTTACCTGTCCAGCGAGCCCATGATGTTGGCACCCTAGCCGATTTTCAGACCGGCTGTCGGGTGCTGCCACCGCTAATCTCCACTAAGGGAAACAGCCGGTTTCCTACTGTGCATGCGCGAAGCACACTGCGCTTTCTAACTGGCATGGTGGCGGAGGAAGGAGGAGGGGGGGCGAACTTCTGTGGGATGGTGCCGCGGCACCATCTTTCCGGAAGTGAGGAAGGGCACCTGCCCCTTTCCCCCCTCCCCCTGAAAGGTGCCAAATGTGGGGGGGAGACAGATGAGTGGAAGTTCCACTTTTGGGTGGAACTCCGCTTTAAAGTAACACACTGCAATAATCACTCAAAATTTATGTTTTAGGTGTTACAGGCAATCCCTGAGTTACAAACATCCAACTAACATGCGACTTGTACTTGGGAACAATGGCAGCGTGATGTCATGCTGGTTCCAGAAACCACCGGGTGGCCATATTGCAGCTCACCACATGCTGGCAGCTACTGTCCGATGGACTGGTCAGCAATCCCACATCACTGCATGACCAGTTAACCCTTCCCTATGCTATCCAAAACTTAAAAATATGTTTTGGCTGGAGTTGCACTTAAAAAATGTACGTGTTCCAACTTACATAGAAATTCAAACCTAAGAACAAACCTACGGATCCTTGTCCATAACCTGGGGACTGCCTGTATATGCCTTAGGTGTTTGAGTGTATGTTCAAACAGAAAATATATTATATGCTAAAAATGTATTTCAGGGGTCTCAAATATTGTTTACATTTGTCCTTTATAGTGCAAAACCTTCAGACTTTGAATACCTCAAACTGATTGGAAAAGGGAGCTTTGGAAAGGTGAGAACTGCATAAACATGTCACTGTCCACTTCTTGTGGAGCTGTAGATCTCACTATAATCTGTGTGATCAAGCTGAGGTTTTGTATAAGTCGGAGAGTCACAAATTAGCTGTTGGTCATGTGCATTAGGTTTTAAACATTAATCTTTACTAATATTGTAGGTTGTTCTTACAAGAGGGAAGCATGATGGCCGTTATTATGCAGTGAAGGTGTTACAGAAGAAGATTATCCTTAACAAGAAAGAGGTAGATATGTTTGTTTATGTTTGTGTTGTATCTACTAAGGTTTCTGTGTGATAAATTACTTTAACCATGAAAAGTAGCACCATGGAGTGTGCAGCAGGGTATTAGTGATTTCCACATATAAGCCAGATCATGACTGCGTGTTCACAAATGGAAAAACTCCACATTAAGTATTTAAATCTGGATGACGTTTTAAAAGTTTGCATTTGGGAAATCATGTATTGTATGCATTTGTAATTAGAGCTGTCCTTGAATGCCATGAGGGTACTTCATATCATATTGTTTTTTTTGTTTTTTTGCCCCTTTTCACCTATTTGTTCAGTGACCACAATAGACTTTTTTTATAAGGAAGCGCTATTCACAAGGACAGCCCTGGCAGTTGTGTATCAAGAATTTCCCCACAGCAAACATTTGCACAAACATGTCCTCATAACCACATATTGTAAGTGACAGATAGTTCCTTATATCTTTTGTACGGTAGGAGATCTGCTTTCTAATGGGAACCAAAAAGAAAGGGATACTTACTGAGTATCCCTAGGTCGGACTTTAGAGGCATACGAAACAGATGGCAAGGTATAGAAAAATAAGAATATTTATTATGAAAAATATAATACATGAATAGAGCATTCAAAGATTAAAAATCATGTATATGATACAGAGTATACAGTGAGCCCTTGTGTATCGATGCGTTTCACTGTTTGGCTTCTTCAGGACACAATCAAGGTATTTAAAGATAGCAAAGGAGAGAACAAATCTCACTGTCTGGAATAGAACATACTCATTTTAAAAAAAGAAGAAATTCAGGTAGCCATAACATACATATTACAATTAAAAAGTGCTTGTCTGTTCAAAAGGAAAAAGTCGAGGCACAAATGGACAAAAAAAAAAATAAATAGACACAAAACAAAACCAGTGGGGGAAAAAAAAAACATATATAAGACAAAAACAGTATGAAACAAAAGCAAAAAAAAAAAATACACAGGGGCGAAGCACTGCCAAATGGACTAATCCAGGACCAGTAGCCGCATTTAAGGGTGCTGGAACAACAGAGCCAAGCTGCCTAAATGGCTAAATCGTACACAATCCTGTACCTAGACTGGTAGTTTGGTCCCCATAGAGTGATCTATAATAAAGGTAACAAAGCAGGGACAAGGCAAATACTTAGTGGTAAAATAAACCAACTATGAATCAATATGTATAAAATTAGGAATGGGAAAAGAGGGGGAAAGTGTTACTTACTTTAAACATGGGCAGATACTGGATAGTCCCTGGGAGACAGCCCTCCGCTAGTCACACTGTTCCCACTGTTTTTTTTTTTTTTGTCCATTTTTTCTTGGTGTCCATTTGTGCCTCGACTTTTTCCTTTTAAACAGACAAGCGCATTTTAATTGTAATATGTATGTTATGGCTACCTGAATTTCTTCTTTTTTTAAAATGAGTATGTTCTATTCCAGACAGTGAGATTCGTTCTCTCCTTTGCTATCTTTGAATACCTTGATTGTGTCCTGAATGGTGAAACGCGTCGTTACACAAGGGCTCACTGTATACTCTGTATCATATACATGATTTTTAACCTTTGAATGCTCTATTCATGTATTATATTTTTTCTTGTTGTTTTTCTATACCTTGCTATCTGTTTCGTATGCCTCTAAAGTCCGACCTAGGGATACTCAGTAAGTACCCCTTTCTTTTTTTTTTGTTCCCCTTAACTAACGGATGTGGCAATGCAAGTGCTTCCTTCTTATTGGATCTGCCTTCTAATGTTTTAAGTCACTTAATTCATTGCTTGTGACTGTTTAGCTGCCTAGGAGTTGAGTTGCGGTTGAGAATGAGCACTTCTAATTCACAGAATCGTTACTTACTCATAAACATTTTCCATAAAGTATGGATAATGGTGGGCAAGCACAGGCATGGATGTGTATTACGACAGGCGCTGGTTGCTGATTTCCCGTGCTCTGGTATAGTAGTAGTAATGTACTCGCAACTATTCATTATAATTGGCTATGGCGTTCTCTCTCGACACACATGGAAAGTTGCGCACAGTACATTTGCCTCCAACACCTTAAACCACAATTTGCTGCCCTCTTTGTACTCTTTGAATGCTGGCCCTGTGAGAAATGTGCTCTTGACACCGTAGTGTCAAGAACTCCCAGAGAAGCAATACACGCAATACTTCTGAAATGCATAACCTCCAAGCAACCCAAACTGGATGATCCAGGCATTGCAGCCCTCTTAATATCAGGGGAATCTTGTAGTTGCACAAACAATAGAAAACAAAGGGTGCAATTGTCCCCCCCCCCCCCCCCAAACACGTTAGCTGGTGCTATCCATTTGACCCTGAGAAGTTCTTAGGTGGGCTGGCTCTTGGTTTCTGGATTATACAACACTGTCATTCACATGAGTTTTGTGAGTATATTTTATGTCTTTTACCGTTGAATAAATTGCCATGGATAATTCACTAGGCGCTTTGTTTTCTGTTGTTTGTGCTGGCCCTATGAGTTAATATGCACATTTTTATATTCAGGGGTAGGGCCGCAAGTCAGTGATATGATAATATCTGAGCATAAAGAATATTACTGGATTTTATTTCCAAATTGGAATTTTTATTTAACCTACAAATCAGAACATAAAGTACACTCACAACCATGGCAAACTGAGCAGTTGATGAAACGTATAAGAAGAAATTCAGTAGATATAGATATAGGCTGCTGAAGTTATTTGCAAATCCTAGATAAGCTTGGCCCTCCCACCTCAAATTCACCAAGACTTCATACTGGTCAGGTATGCCACCCATCACAAAGAAACAATAGGGATTGGGTGGGGGTGGCTAAGCTCAGTTTATACAGGAAAGTCAATATTTCTGTATCTGCCTTTGTTGTTGAACCCACTGATTATTGTAAAATGTGTGTTTTTTAGTGAAGGTAACCTAAGCCAGAAACTAATTTCTTCTCAACATTTCTACATATTCTTTCAGCAAAAACACATCATGGCAGAGAGAAATGTTCTTCTGAAAAATGTGAAGCACCCATTCTTGGTTCATCTTCATTACTCATTCCAGACATCAGACAAACTGTTTTTTGTCTTGGATTTTATCAATGGAGGAGAGGTAGGACAATGTTGTGTACTTTTAGGGCAGTAGTCCTACAATGCATATGAAATTAAACTTTATCTTTGTAATATTGCCTTGTTTAATTTAAAATGAAGGAAAAAGTGGCTAGAGTATAGCTTTAACCACACGTTCAGTGTATCCAAGATTGAAGTAGTACTATAGGAAAAGCTTTTTTTTATTTCCATTTTGGATAGATTAAGGGTCCCATTGTAGAGATTTTCCTTCATGTCCTGTCCCAAAGCTAAACAGAAAGTGTGAGGAAAGCCCTGCAAATTAAGGGGATTCCTTTGGGACCCCCAGGCCACCAGAACTGGTGTCCCCATTGGAAGATTTGCCTTCTATTACTTTTCTGGGGACAACACAACATGTGTGACTTTCTTTAACTTTCACTATTAACGATAATGATAAACAGACAACTGTTCTATTCCCTTTTCACTCTATCCAAAACTAAAAAAAAAAGTCTTACCCTTAGTTACAAGTTTAAGTTGACCCTCCCTTCTAGATTGTAAACTCTAATGAACAGGGACCTCTGATTCCTCCTGTGTCGAATTGTATTGTAATTGTACTGTCTGTCTGCCCTCACGTTGTAAAGCACTGCGCAAACTGTTGGCACTATATAAATCCTGTATAGTATTAATAATAAAATTACAAAACGTTTTATTATTTGGAGAAGAAAATGTTGCTAGACATTTAAAGAAGGCCTGACCTCCCTTTTAAAGGTTCTAAGGTAGCCACAGTGCTGAAGATTAGATGCCTTGTGCTGCCTGTAAATACCTGTGTTTGTTTTCAACTCTGTCCTTGTGCAGACCCTTGGATCCTAGGTACAGGTTATACATAGGTCCTCAGCTTGTAAATATTTGTTACTCTTAGCAGGGTTTTAGGCCAGGTAATTTTCTATATAGTAGTTGCTCTAATCAGGCTTTGACAAGCCTTAAATGGCTCATAATGTAAAATTCAGGTGGCTCTAAACATATTGAAGATTTAGGACAATGTGAATTTACTAATCTCCTCGAGTTTTGGTATGGGGTATACCTTTTTCAGGAGTTCAGAAAATGCATAATGCAAACACCCTTGGCATTTTAATAAAGACGCATGTTCATTCAAAAACACTGATGTGCTTTTTTGTACCAAGAGTGTTTCCTCCTTAGCTATAATATTAAACTTTCTAGTGCTTGAGAGGACAAAGAGGAAATAAAAATCCCTACTGTGTTCGATTTGGCTTTACTTCCTGTGTCAGTAGGATTTGTAAAACGTAACATTTTCCTTCTATTCCCTTCCCAGTGACTACAGTCATTGAGAAAGGGAATGAGGGTAAATCTTCCCAGTGGGTAAACAAACAGTAAAAGACGACAGAGGTACCAACCATTTCCCCACTCCACGAAAAACTAGGAAAAAAGTTTCAACTGAAGTTCCACTTTTTTAGTGTAGAGCAAGGGGAAAAGTTCAATTCCCAATAATATTCAGAAGACTAATTACTATGAATAAATATAATTTATCTAGCATGTAGCCCTACTACTACAAGGATTTATATTCAGGTTAAACAATGTATACTTTGCTTTCAGCTTTTTTTCCACCTACAAAGAGAACGATATTTTGCTGAACAAAGAGCCCGTTTTTATGCTGCTGAAATTGCCTGTGCATTGGGTTATCTACACTCCCTTCAGATCATATACAGGTATAAACAAGTCATTTCTGCTGATTTATACTATTGTTTCTTGGACCTTTTTATCCAATTCTGGATTTGTAGTTATACTTTTATAATTTACTTTACAGAGACCTCAAGCCAGAAAATATCCTTCTAGACTCCGAGGTAATAACTTGTTGTGTGAGCTTTTTTTCTGTACTAAGTAATTGACAGGTGTAAATGACAAGATTGACTAAATATAAGAGATTTTCTTTTAAAGAAAATTTAGAGTGCTTTGTTTATACTTTATTCTATTCATGGCTGACCAGCAAATGGAGCTCCTAACTCCAATCACGTTTCCCCGGCTGATTGCAAGTGCTTTTCTAGAAAAAAAAATGTATACAGAGCTCACTAGTTTTAAGTTCGCTTTCATTTTTTAAGGCTAAACTAAATGAGTCAAATTTAGTGATTTATCAACCCCTCCCCATACAAATCTATTTTTCAGACTAGACTGTTAGGGTTGTCAGTTAGAAGAGACAGTCTGAAAAAACAGAACTCACAATGCTCAGAAACATATGTCATAGGTGAACTCTGTATTAAATGTTTATCTTAACCACTTGCCGACCGGCTCCTGTAGATATACGTTGGCACTTTGAAGATGGATATCTCGGTAACGGCAGCAGCTGCTGCCACAACCGAGATATCCATCTTTTCAGGAGCCGGTCATATTTCCGATAATGGTGGTCTCTGCGGTGTTTTCAGTGCGAGATCACCGTTATTGGAGGCGGGAGAGGGCCCCGCCGCTCTCCCGCACCCTCCGCCGCTTACCATCGATCGGGTCCTCTCAGTGCCTGGGTATGGAGACGAGTGAGGCTAAGAGATGGCCCCCACCCGTCTCCATACCATAGCAGGGCGGGAGCGACGTCAATACGTCACTTCCGCCCATTGCTCTTAAAGGCACATTTTTTCAAAATAATTTTTTCAAATGTCAAAATTTTTATTTTTATTGTATTTTAGTCCAAATATGAGATCTGAGGACTTTTTGACCCCAGATCTCATATTTAAGAGGACCTGCCATGCTTTTTTCTATTACAAGGGATTTTTAAATTCCTTGTAATAGAAATAAAAGTAACCCAAATTTTTAATTTTTTTTTAAAAGAGTGAAAAAAATAATAAAATTAAGTAAAATAAATAAGGAAAAAAATGTTTTTTAAAGCGATCCGTCCCGCCGAGCTCACATGCAGAAGCGAACGCATACGTGAGTAGTGCCCGCATATGAAAACGGTGGTCAAAACCATACATGTGAGGTATTGCCACGATCGTTAGCGCGAGAGCAATAATTTTAGCCCTAGACGTCCTCTAAGTTACTTAAAACATGCAACCTGTAGAATTTTTTAAACGTCGCCTATGGAGATTTTTAATGGTAAAAGTTTGACGCCATTCCACAAGCGGCGCAATTTTAAAGTGTGACATGTATGGTATCAATTTACTTGGCGTAACATTATCTTTCACAATATAAAAATTGGGCTAAATTTACTGTTGTCTTATTTTTTTTTTATTCAAAAAAGTGAATTTTTTCCAAAAAAATTGCGCTTGTAAGACCACTGCACAAATACGGTGTGAAAAAAAGTATTGCAATAACGGCCATTTTATTTTCTAGGGTGTTAGAAAAAAAAAAACAATATATAATGTTTGGGGGTTCTAAGTCATTTTGTAAAAAAAAAAAAAACTGTTTAAACTTGTACACACCAAAATCTCAAAACGAGGCTAGTCCTTAAGTGGTTAAAGAGGAAGTAAATGCTGATGGGTTTGCTTCCTCTTTGTTCCTTGCAAAAGTAAAAGTCCCCGCTGTGTGGCCACGTCCATCTTCAACCCCTCTTCCTTCCGGGGCCATGGACTCCGGCTCTGTTACTGGCCGGAGTCGCGTGATGTCACTCCCGCACAGCCGCGTCATTCATTCACAGGACTCTGTGCATGAATGAACTAAAAGTCTCATCTGCCACCGTAGCAAACGGCATGTAGTTCTCAATGAGCAATGAGCACGCTGATCAGCATCCTTGTAGTGCATTGACTTTTCCTGCAGCTCAGTAACTATCTGCCCATATGGAGGTATGGAGAGATAGCTGTACTGAGTTTCTGCAGGAGCCTGACATTCCACTCGCAATCCACTGATCGGGGAAAAAAAACAAAAATAATAAATTATTTTTTTTTTTACCTGCAAAATGCATTTTATAATTTTTTTTAATAAAGTTGAACCTTAGGGTCAATTCATTGATGTCTAACGTGGTTTGCATAAATTATCGCGTGTGGTAAATAGAATCCAATTCACAAAAATAATTTACGATTATGGGGTACTTACCGCAAAATGAAAAATGTGCCAGTAAATATCGTCCAAAAACCATGCAGTAAGCTCTTAAAGCGGAGTTCCACCCATAAGTGGAACTTACACTCGTTTGTCTCCTCTCCCCCTCCGGTGCCACAATTGGCACCTTTCGGGGGGGAAGAGGTATCCTGTTCCCACTTCCGGGAGTCCGTGCCACGGCCCATGACATCACCGCGGGACTCCCTCCTTCTCTCCCTGTCGCCAGGCCAGTAGGTATGCGCAGTAGGGTTCCCGGCATGAAACCCCTACCAACAATGGCGGCGGCAGCACCCGACAGCTGATGGAAACATCAGCTGCTGTGCCGACATTGCGGGACTCCGGGACAGGTAAGTGTCCTATTGTTAAAAGCCAGCAGCTGCAGTATGTGTAGTGCCCGTGAGTGCCCCCCCAAACCATACCAGGCTACATGCCCTCAACATGGGGGGGTGCTTTGGGGCCCCCCACCCCAAAGTAGCTTGTTCCTATGTTGATGAGGACAAGGACCTCTTCCCCACAACCCTGGGCTATGGTTATCAGAATCTGGAAGCCCCCTTTAACAAGGAGGCCCCCAGATTCTGCCCCCTCCCCCCTACGTGAATGAGTATGGGATACATGGTACCCCTACATATTCACCAAATAGGTGTAAAAGTGAATATAGACAGTACAAAAGTTTTTGACAATTCCCTTATCAAAAAATAAAAATGTCCCCTGATGTAGATCCATCGTCCGTCATTCACGACGCCCACGGCCACTGCCGGACCCGAATAAAGAAAAAAAAGCTCCGCTCTCCACAAACGCTCCCGCGGTCTGCCTGCCCCGCCGTGTGACATTTCTTAAATAGCTATGGGGCGGGGCCACCTGGCGATGTCACCTGGTGGAACCCCCCCTATGTGACAGCACCGGCAGAGCCCCCCTAACCCTATAGCACCCCATGTTGAGGGCAAGTTGCCTGGTATGCTTCAGGAGGGGGCGCTCACTCGTCCCCCCCCCCTTTCCTGACTTGCCGGGCTGCATGCTTGAGTAAGGGCCTGGATTTTTGGGGGGACCCCACACCATTGTTTTTTGTTTTTTTTTTTACATTTTGGCGTGGGGTTCCCCTTAAAATCCATACCAAGCCTGAAGGCTTCCCGGCCAGCTCAATGTGACGATTTACCGCATGAAAAAATGCAGTAATTACCGTTCAATGGAACAAATACCGAATTTTGATACCAAATGTCCATCTTTTGCTCTAGGGTCATATTGTTTTAACTGATTTTGGACTTTGCAAAGAAGGAATTTCAAATTCTGACAAAACTCTCACCTTCTGTGGCACTCCAGAGGTAAGTTTTCATTTCTTTTAAATAATTATAAGATATTTACTTCTGATGTAACAGTGTATTAGCTATGCTTTTACTGATTTACATTTCATTATTAATTGCATTTAAAACTTTTTTTTTTTTTTTTCTTTAAATATGATTTATTTTTTTATTTTGACCACATCATGTACACAAACCTTTCTTTTGTAAATCATTTTTGATTGCACCACACACCTTAGAATTTTGTTTTTGTAGAGAAGAAATTTTCCATCCATGCTCTGATAGCATTATGTCAAAATATTCCCACACACATACAGGTAGCACAGTAAAGTCTAATACACACACGGGCCACATGTCGAGCGGCATTGGCCAGTTCAATAGCAACCGGCTGACATTCGGCTTGTGTGTACTGAAGCCAATCCAAGAGAAGTTTGGCTGGCTTCTTTTAAAGGGGCATGACCGAAAAAGGTCATAGTGATGATTAGAAAATGTAAAAATTTAGATTTCCTGGCATACTTGCAAGTTTAACTCTCCAGCACCAAATCACCAGGAGAGAGCACTGTGGATGAGCACATGCCTAATTCCAGGCAAATAGTGTCCTTCAGGCTACATTCAGATGGCCAAATGTGTGTGGCCAGGAACAGCCATGGTAAGAATCTGTAGATAAACACTGTTAGCACACACTGCATGTGACCCGCAGCAGCTGCTGGTTTTGTATTCTGTACAGATCAATGGCCGGTGTCACTGTTCGCATGTAACTGCTCATCCGAGTGTTTTCCATACAAATTGCGACCCTGGACGCAGCCAGGGTGTGTGTGTCCAGGGTTGGCATTTATAGAGTTTCAGCTGCACGCAAACTGGCCACAGGTAATTAGCCAGTTTGTATATTGTCATTATTCCCTAATCGTCTTTCAGGACAGCACCTGAGAGAGTGGCTTTCAGGACAGCACCTGAGAGAGTGGCTCCTCCCCTTGCAAACAGGAAACACCTCTTCCACCAAACTTTAAAAGGAGGCTCCTTCCCACCAGTAGTCAGTTTTTGTGTTTCCTCCGGAGGGAACACTTCGTGGGAATCAGGGGCTCTCAGGTGCTGTGCCTGATAGCCAAGTTTTTCCACTTTTCACCAATTTTTTTTCCTACCTCAGAGAGCTGTTTCCTCCCATTCCACAGCGATATCTGAGGCTGCTGGCTGGGCTCCTTCTCCCCCTTCCAGATGGGTTCACAGGAGTCCGGAATGCTGTGGGTCCTATCCCCAGGCGGCGGCAGGGCAGAGCGGTGACCGTTTGTTTTTTTTTGTTTTTCCCGGTTCACCGCTTACTGCCTGTGACGCCGCCGCCATCTTGGGGATGGCGTGCGGTGACTCCATCCGCCGGAAGTGAGGCTCCGGAAGGGGCGGGACCCACGAAGCAGGCGTCATTTCCGCCGGAAGTCGCAGGGGGAGAAGGGAGGAACGGGGCTGGTGTTCATTAGGCGGTTCCGGTCCGGCGCACTGGCGCTATTGGAGTCCGGAACCGGCGTTTCTCAGCCACACAGTAGCGCAGCGCACCTCAATGGAGTCAATGGCTGCAGCAAGTGGGACAGGCACAGGCACCAGCAAGGCCCAGGTAAGGGGCAGTTTGTACACTGCCCTCCTTTACTGTGGGGTCTCTCTCTCCTATCCCCCCCCCCCCCCCCCCCCGGTGGCAGGGGCCTGTCTGGGCACATGAGGCACTGGCTTTTCACTGTGCACCTGTGGTGAGCCCTTTACAATATGGGACGGGTTGTTCTCACTGGGGTGGGTTTGTCTCCTTTTGTCTCACGGCAGGCCAAGAGCTCTGATCCAGCAGCAAAAAGGAAATGCCCCTCCTGTAAGGCTAAATTACCAGAGGGATGGAAGAAGACGTTATGTCAATCCTGCATTGATTCACTAGTGAAGGAGGAAGCTTCCTCTGCCTGCAGCGATTTGATTGCATCTGTTAAAAAGGAACTGGATGCAACTATTCAATCATTTCGCTCGTCACTGGCTAACCCATCTCTGAGTCAACCATCTGCCTCACAGTCTTCCCTAGGCTCACCTATGATCCCTTCGGTGGAGAATGAATTATCTCTTACCCAAGGGGGGCACTCCCCCGCCCTGTCTAGAGAAGAATCTGAGGGGGACGACGAAGGTGAAGAGTTACCTTCTAGATTTAAATTGTCTTTAGAGCAGGTAGACGGCCTGTTAAAAGCCATATATACTACACTGGGTCTAGAGGAAGAAAGAAAGGAGTTGTCCCTGCATGACAAAATGTACGCAGGACTCAGCGAACTGAAAAATCGCAGCTTCCCGGTACACTCAGTTATCTCTGAGACTATTAAGAGGGAGTGGGCAGAGCCAGAAAGAAAACCTTTTTTTCCTAAAAATTTAAAAAGGCGTTTTCCTTTCGATGAAGACCCGGCGGAAGTTTGGAACAAGAATCCCAAGCTAGATGCCGCCTTCTCCCAGGTCTCTAGGTCTACCGACTTAGCCTTTGAGGACATGGGGGTATTAAAAGACCCCATGGATAAGAGGATGGACCAGCATTTAAAGAGGGCTTGGAATTCCATCATGGGGAATCTGAAACCTGCAATGGCGACTACTGTCGTTTCTAGGAATATGGAGTTCTGGTTGAACCAACTTAAAGCCCATATTTCTGCAGACTCTCCAAAACAGGAGATTTTGGATTCCTTCTCAACCCTTTCTGCTGCGGTAGCCTTTATATCGGATGCTTCAGCGGAGTCTATCAAAATGTCGGCTAGATCTGCAGCCTTAACCAACTCGGCCAGAAGGGCTCTATGGTTGAAGACTTGGCCGGGGGACACGGCATCCAAGAACAAGTTGTGTGGGATTCCGTTTCAGGGGGATTTGCTGTTTGGTCCCGACCTAGATGCTGTGTTAGATAGGACAGCTGATAAAAAGAAGTCTTTTCCGATCAAAAAGAAAAAAAAACCTGTTAGGAAGTTTTTTCGTCCCCAAAGGACACAGGAACAAGGCAAACCCCAAGAAAAAAGAAGGAACTGGTCGTCGCAGAAGGGCAGAGGGAAAGGAAATGTCCTTTTCCATCCTCCTGCGGCCTCCGGTAAGGCGCAATGACTTGGACCCGCCAGTAGGGGGAAGGCTTCAGGGCTTTCTCCCAATTTGGGCCAGTATGACAGAGAGTCAATACATTCTGGACACGCTGGCTCAGGGTTACAGAATAGAATTTTCAGAATGCCCGCCAGAAAGATTCTCGGTGACAAGATTGTCAAGGGATACAACAAAGGCCTTGGCCATGAAGAACCTTTTAAGGGATCTGAGATTCCAGAGGGTCGTTGTACCAGTATCCCAAGAAGAACAGGGCCAGGGATTCTATTCCCACATATTTCTAATAAGGAAACCATCTGGGAATTTCCGGTTGATCCTCAACCTGAAACCTTTAAACAGGTCAGTCCAGTACAAAAGGTTTTGCATGGACTCAATTTTTACGGTCAGGAACATGCTGACCAAAGATTGCTTCATGGCATCTATAGATCTAAAGGATGCTTATTTGCACATCCCTATGGCACCTCAGTCTCAAAAGTTTCTGAGATTTGCGGTGGACATGGGCAGGGAGATTGTACATCTTCAGTTCAGGGCCCTTCCCTTTGGTCTTTCGTCAGCCCCTCGGATTTTTACGAAGGTAATGGCGGAGGCCCTGGCCCCCCTTCGTCTCCAGGGGATTATGGTAATCCCATATTTGGACGACCTCCTCTTCTTCGCCCCTTCCAGGGAGAGGCTGCAGGAGGATCTGGTCAAAGCACGCGGTCACTTGGAGGCACTGGGGTGGGTAGTGAATGTCCAGAAGTCCAATGTTTCTCCAGCCCAGCAGGTGCTCTTTCTGGGATACCGGATAGATTCGGTAGAACAGAAAATTTTTCTCCCAGAGGAGAAAGTGACCAAGGTTCAAAGGGCAGTTTCTTCCCTTCAGACAAATCAGTTGGTTTCAGTGCGAAGGGTTATGTCAGTGCTGGGGACATTGACCTCATCAATGCCAGCCATACAGTGGGCAAGGCTGCATTTCAGGCCTCTCCAGAGGTTCCTGTTGGGTGCATGGGACCACAGGACAGAGAGCCTCGACACCTGGGTGAGAATTCCCACCAGGGTCAAACGCTCGTTGTGGTGGTGGAGAGATCAGGCAGTCCTGCAGAAGGGCTTTCTTTGGTTTCTTCCTACCGAAAAGGTGGTCACAACGGATGCCAGTATGTGGGGATGGGGGGCCCACATGGGTCAGGACTTGGCGCAGGGGACATGGTCCCAGGCCGAGTCCAAAAGATCATCAAATTGGAGAGAGCTAAAGGCGGTAGCGTTAGCCTTAACTGCCTTCTCCCCAAACCTCCTAGGGTTCCATGTCCGGATACTATCGGACAACGCCACTACTGTAGCATACCTGAACAGACAGGGAGGCACAAGGAGCGGATCTCTTCTCTCAGTGTCAACAGAGATTCTAGTTTGGGCAGAAGACAACTTACTTTCCCTATCCGCGGTCCACCTCAAGGGTACGTTAAACGAGGTAGCGGATTATCTGAGCCGACAGAGGGTTCAGGAAGCAGATTGGAGCTTGAGCAGAGAGGTGTTCGCTCTGATCAGCGGAACCTGGGGCCTTCCACAGGTGGACCTGTTTGCCTCAAGGGCAAACACTCAGCTTCCTCAATTTTTCTCCCTCCAGAGAGACGACGGGTCTCAGGGGACAGACGCTCTGGCACATCAATGGGATTTTCACCTGGGGTATGCCTTTCCCCCTTTCCAGTTAATTCCGCTGGTGCTGAGAAAGATTCAGAAAGAAAGGGTGTCAGTAATTCTGATCACCCCATTTTGGCCCAAGAGAGCCTGGTTCTCCTTAGTTCTTCAGTTGGCGATAAAGCCAGGTTGGCAACTTCCCCTGAGTCACGATTTATTAACTCAGGGGCCTCTACATCATCCAGACGTAGGCAGTCTAAAACTCACGGCCTGGTATCTGAAGAGCAATTGTTGAAAAGTAAAGGTTTTTCTGAACGGCTAATAACCACTCTACTTTCTAGTAGGAAGAAGGTAACTAGAGCCATTTATGCCAAGGTATGGAGAGTCTATGCTTCCTTTTGTCTTGCAGAACATAGAGGTATGAAAGACCTGGTCTCAGTTCTGGAATTTTTACAAAAAGGGGCAGATAAGGGTCTTGCAGTCAGCACTCTTAAAGTACAGGTGGCTGCCTTGGGGGTCTATCTGGAAAGGTCCTTGTCTTCAGAATCTTTGATTGTGAGATTTTTCAGGGCACTTTCCAGGTCTAGACCGGTCCCGGTCAGGTTTTTTCCCAATTGGGATCTCTCAGTGGTTTTGCAGGCTCTTACAAGAGAACCTTTCGAGCCTTTACAGAACATATCAATAAAGAATTTAACTTTAAAGACGGTTTTCCTTGTAGCAATCACTTCGGCAAGAAGGATTAGTGAGTTGCATGCTCTGTCAGTGAAAGAGCCTTTTTTATCAATCTTCCCAGATAGAATTGTCCTTAAGGTAGACCCAGGGTTTTTGCCAAAAGTGGCAAGTTTGCATAACAGATCTCAGGAGATTATTCTCCCAACCTTCTGTTCCAACCCTACGGGTAAGAAGGAGGAGCAGTTTCACAACCTAGACGTGAGACGTACTTTAGTACAGTACTTGGAGGCGACAGGAGTTTTCAGGTCTTCAGATTCGCTATTCATCTCTTTTTCTGGAAGCAGGAAGGGCAAACAAGCATCTAAGTCTTCTTTGGCTAGGTGGCTTAGGACAGCCATTTCTGTAGCCTACTCGCAGATGGGTCTACCTCCCCCAAAGGGGATTAAGGCTCATTCAACTAGGGCACAGGCCACTACATGGGCAGAAAGAGCTGGTGCCTCTCCAGACCAGATCTGTAAGGCGGCTACGTGGTCAAGTTTGTCAACCTTCGTCCGTCATTACAGGCTGGACCTCCTGTCAGCAGGAGATCAGGCTTTTGGCAGAAAAGTTCTGCAGGCTGTTGTCCCTCCCTAAGGGGGTAAGTCTCTATTATCCTCTCAGGTGCTGTCCTGAAAGACGATTAGGGAAAATTCAAGTTAGACTTACCGGTAACTTGTTTTCCAAGAGTCTTTCAGGACAGCAGCATCCCGCCCTAATGTATTTTTTACATATATATATACTGTGACTAACCATATCTCGATTATGTGTTCCAGTTTGGGGCCGGAGGTTCTCTACTACTACTGACTACTGGTGGGAAGGAGCCTCCTTTTAAAGTTTGGTGGAAGAGGTGTTTCCTGTTTGCAAGGGGAGGAGCCACTCTCTCAGGTGCTGTCCTGAAAGACTCTTGGGAAAACAAGTTACCGGTAAAAAAAAATGTGCATTGGCCCTCGGGCCTAGATGACATAAGAGGACCTGCGGCTTGCGCCCCCTGGTCACTCAGTGCTCACTTATTCCTTAAAAGTTAACTGCTCATGTAGCCTCTCTAGCCCATGTCTGGAAGTCATGTTTGTTTTGTTGTACCCCTGTGTGGATGAACGGCTGTTATACGGTTATGCTTCCTGTTACAATAACAATTATTGTACCGGAAAGAAAGTGTGCATTCATTATTTTTTCCCGCATTGGATCGCAGGTACAATGTCGGGCTTCGGCACACAAGCCCCTCATCTTTTAGCCCGTACCTCTGTATGGGTTTTCAGTTTGAAAGCTTCAGGACTTGTGAATGAACTACAAGGCGCTCACCAGCGCCCTCGCAGTTCTTTAAGAACTACAAGCCATCTGCCATGGTGGAAGATGGGACTTGTAGTTCTCTCATTCACAGATTCCTGTGAATGAATGACATGGCTGTGTGAGTGAAGTCCTGCACTGTCGTGCTGTTTTTACCACTTGCCGCCAAATCACTTACCTGGTACGTCATTTGACTTCAAGTGGTTGTACTGGGTGATGCCTGCAGCTGCAGGCATCACCTTGGTGCCATTTTTTAGAGCTGACAGTCGACTCTCTCTTGTAATAACAACCAGAGCGGCTAACCAGACACTTGGTGGTTGTTACAAGAGCAGACATCCCGCTGTCTTACGTGGCTTGCTCGGGCTCTCCCGTCCCACTGGGAGACCAGATCTACTAGCCAGCACATCTGCTGGCTAGTCAGAGACCCTGAAGAAAGCTGAGATCGGCTTATATTGGGTCGCCACTGTGGTAACCTGGAAGCGATGACTTGACATCACCTCTGGTTTAGCGCCATTTTTTGAAAATCTAAAGTATTCAAACATGCAGATTTTGGAGTTTTAACATTTTTTTAAGTGCAAAGGAGAGCTTTGGGGTAGATCCCTCCATAAAGAGTACCTGCCATGTGCCTATTGCTGTCACAAGGATGTTTGCATTCCTTGTGACAGCAATAAAACTGATCACATTTTTTTTTTTTAATCAACAGTGTAACATGTAAGGTATCACCGCAAACGTCAGATCATGGGCAGCAATTATAGCACTAGACCTCCTCTGTACATCTAAAGTGGTAACCTGTAAAGGCTTTTAACCACTTCAGCCCTGGGAGGATTTGCCCCCTTAATGACCAGGCCATTTTCTGTGATACGGCACTGCGTCGCTTTAACTGACAATTCCGCGGTCGTGCGATGCTGTACCCAAACAAAATTGATGTCCTTTTTTTCCCACAAATAGAGCTTTCTTTTGGTGGTATTTGATCACCTCTACGGTTTTTATTTTTTGTGCTATAAACAAAAGAAGCGACAATTCGGCGGCATGCGTGCATCTGCTAAAGCTCTTAAAGAAGCCAATGTACCTTTACGGCAGTTCGTGCAGGGCTGCCAACCTGCTGCAGTATATGTATGTGAGCCGGTCGGGAAGTGGTTAAAGCATTGCCTATCGATAGTAAAATTTACGCCATTTGCTGCCATTGTGCGGGCATGCGCAATTTTAAAGCGTGACTTGTTTGGTATCTATTTACTCAGCGTGACATCATCTTATATATTTTTCAAACAAATTGGGTTATGTATTGTGTTTTTGTGCATTACAATTTTAAAAGTGTATTTTTCTTCCCAAAAACTGCGTTTGAAATCACTGCGCAAATACCGTGTGACATAAAAAATTGCAAAACCCATCAATTTATTCTCTAGGGCCTCTGCTTTAGAAAAAAAAAAATGTTTGGGGGTTCTAACTCATTTTCTAGCAAAAAAACAAAAAGCTGATTTGCACATGTAAACTAAGTGGTCTTCAAGTGGTTAAAATGTGACAGTGGGGAGAGGATCCCCCACCGCCTTCCATAGAGGGGGCAGATCAGGGAGTAAGGAGGACATGTGCTGGAGCATGTTACATGTTGCATCTTAAATATGGGTGTAATGTGTAACATGCTCCAAGAGGTGGACTTCTCCTTTTAACCAGTTACAGACAGGAAGATTTTCCTGCTTAATGACCAGGCCATGACTGACAATTGTCGTGCGACGCTGTAGCAAAACAAAATTTGTCCTCTTTTTTTTATTTTCCTACAAACAGAGCTTTCTTTTGGCGGTATTTGATCACCTCTGCGGTTTTTTTTTTTTGCGCTATAAACGAAAAAAAGAGTGACAATTTTGGGGAAAAAAAAAAAAACTATATTTTTTACTTTTTGCTATAATAAATATCCCCCCAAAAAATGTAAAAAAAAAAAAAATTCTTCATCAGTTTAGGCCAATATATATTCTATGTATTTTTGGTAAATAAAATCGCAGTAACCGTATTTTGATTGGTTTGTGCAAAAGTTATAGCGTCTACAAACGATGGGAAAGATTTATGGCATTGTTATGATTTTCGTTTTTTTTTTTTCTTTTACTAGTAATGGTAGTGATCTGCGATTTTTAGCGGTACTGCAACGGACAGATCGGACACTTTTGCCACATTTTTGGGACCATTGACATTTATACAGCGATCAGTGCTATAAAAATGTACTGATTACTGTGTAAATGTCACTTGTACGGAAGGGGTTAACACTAGGGGGCGATCAAGGGGTTAACTGTGTTCCCTAGTTAGTGTTTCTTACTGTGGGGGGATGGGACTGACTGGGGGAGGAGACATATCCCTGTTCCTCCTTGACAGAACAGGGATTTGTGTGATTACACACACAAATCCCCGCTCTGGCTCTCGTGCCCGCCGGCTACATGCAGCGGGCGTGCGCGCCTCCGGCGGCTCTTAAAGGGGACAATGTACCATACATTGTTTTGTGGGAATGTGCCACTTTGCCGACGTATATCGGCATGAGCCGGTGGCCAAGTGGTTAATACCTTCACTTCATTGTGTCCCAATTTTGCATTTTGTTATATTCGTATCAGGATATCCAGCTATCATATTTGTTTTGTTTGTGAATAAATATATGCCAGTAACTGTATCTGAGACTAATAATTATTATTTCCTTTGTTTCAGCCCCCGTTTTACAACCGTGACATAGCAACCATGTATGAAAATATTCTCCACAAACCCCTTGTCACGAGACCAGACATAAGTTTGATGGCGTCTGGCCTTTTAGAAGAGCTGCTTGAAAAAGATCCTAAACAAAGGCTTGGATCCAATAATGACTTTGTATGTGGCTTTTTCTCTCATGCCTACTTAATGCAGCTTTAATATGGAATGCTGATAATTGTTCACTTACTACACAATGAAAGTACGGTAGTTGAAAAACCCTTGCATATACCCAGTGAAATTACTATCCCCAGGAAAAATACACAGAAATGCATCAAAATCCTCCTACATGGGTTATACCTGTTTATCTGCAGCTTTCTGTTCTCCAGAGCCCTTCAAAGTGTACAGGTTGCACTTCTGAGTTTCAAGAGGCAGGGGTTGGGGATCTGAAGTGTCACACTGCACAGGACAGAGCAGGGAGCTGAGTGGATGTGCATATTTCCCTTTGAGGGCCAGCTCACACCAGATGTAGTTCCGTGTGCTTTTTTTCTGCACTAAAAACGCATGCACAGTGTTTTCCATGTATTCCAATGGCTCTAGTTCACACCATGCAGTCAGATTCCGTTGCAGAAACTGACCGGAAACAAACTGCATGGTGTGAACTAGAGCCATTGGAATACATGGAAAACACTGTGCATGCATTTTGTGCAAAAAAAAAGCGCACGGAACTGGATCTGGTGTGAACTGGCCCTCAAAGGGAAACATGCACAGCTGAGGCTGTCAATCATAGGCTGTGTGCTGCAACCCCCCACCCCCCAGTATAACTTGTCAGAAGTGACTCGTGCAGATAGCAGAAGAAGGCAGAGCAGACAGAAATCGCACTAGGTGCTTTGGATAGAGGCAAGTACACACTATAGAAAGATATACATAGGTTTAATTTCAGTGGTTTACAACCACTTTAAGGTGCCATAGAGCTAAAATAATTGTTGTGATTCAGACTTCGTACCCTTTCTATAGGTTTAGCTAAGCAGTCTGCACAGACTCTCTTCCCCTTATAGACTGACCTTGGTAAAAGGTCACATGATGTAAACAGAAGATCGGTAATCGATCACCAGCCCCTCACAAAGAGAGCCACGCCTGCCTCATCAGTGCCAACTATCAGTGCCCACCAGTGCTGCTAATCAATGCCCGTCAGTGCTGCCTATCAGTGTCACCTACCATTACCTATCAGTGCCACCGATCAGTGCTCATGCATTTCAAATGAAGGAGAGAAATTACCTGTTTTCAAAATTTTATAACAAACTATGAAACAGTTTTTGTTTTGTTTTTTCAAAATTTGTGGTCTTTTTTTTTTTTTTCTTTTTTTTAGCAAAAAGTAAAAAACCCAGTGGTGATTAAATACCACCAAAAGAAAGCTCTATTTGTGTGAAAACAAATAATAAAAATGTAATTTGGGTACAATGTTGCATGATCGCACAATTGTCATTCAAAGTGCGACAGCGCTGAAAGCTGAAAATGTGGTCTGTAGGCAGTAGGCAAGTGGTTAAAGAGCAGTGTTCTTCTTTTTTTTTTTCTTCTTAGTCAGTGATCTAATCTTCAATCCTCAACCCCATGTCTGTAAATTCCTGGGTACCATCTACCATTGTGCCCCGGCACTGAGCTCTATGCATTAAGTAGATGTAAATACTAACTAAATGGTAAAGCACTGCATATCATAAACATTTTCTTCTAATAAAATACTTGTTTCCACCACTTTATTTAATCTTTTGTTGGGCATTCTGATGAAGACAGTAGTTGACCATGTCTGCATAGTATGTAAGGGTTAAAAGCGCCACTTTAAAGGGGCACTTTAGGAGAAGCTTGCAGGACTTTTTTGAGTGTTTTGCCAGTGCACCGCTCTAGTGTGAAAGCCCTCGGGCTTTCACACTGGAGTGAGAGGAGAGGCGCTTTACAGGCGCTATTTTTAGCGCTAAAGCGCCTCAATGTGAAAGGGGTCTTGGTTACTATTCAGTTTACAATAACTTGCTAAATCTTTTGCAGTATGAGATCTTAGTAATTGGCTTTTTAAACAGTATACTTTAAATGGCTGTTGATGCATGTAGCTAGGATATGTCCTATCACCTTCATTAACCTGCAAAATTGTACACGGAAAATTCATGTATCCCCAATCTCAGTGTAGCTCCATTTAAATAGAGTTTCATGCTTGTTCCTGTTTTTAGAAGCCTTAAGCAGGCCATAGACGGAGCAATTTTCTGTGATTGCAGGAAAGAAAATTGCTTGATTCCCCCATCAACACAGTCGGTGTTGATGGGGGAATCCCTCCCGCGGAGCTATTGTGTTCTCCCAGCGGGAGAACACTGTGATTATCGCTAGCGGCTATAACAGTCTTTCCATATATGGTTTGAATCTTGGCCAGTTTCTGCTGAACCATCTGAGATTCAAACAATCTG
This sequence comes from Lithobates sylvaticus, assembly GCA_028564925.1. Taxonomy (NCBI): domain Eukaryota; kingdom Metazoa; phylum Chordata; class Amphibia; order Anura; family Ranidae; genus Lithobates; species Lithobates sylvaticus. The sequence goes on along the minus strand of CM053030.1, from coordinate 115,624,481 downwards.
TGGCCTGCTTTAAAATGTTTTTTTAGCCCTTCATTCCAAATTATTTCTTAACCACTTCAGCCCCAGAAGATTTGACTGCTCAATGACCAGGCCATTTTTTGCGATACGGCACTGCGTCGCTTTAACTGACAATTGCGCGGTCGTGCAACACTGTACCCAAACAAAATTGACGTCCTTTTTTTTCCCACAAATAGAGCTTTCTTTTGGTGGTATTTGATCACCTCTGCATGTTTTATTTTTTGCGCTATAAACAAAAGAGTGACAATTTTTTAAAAAAAAACACAATAATCTTTTACTTTTTGCTATATTAAATATCCCAATTTAAAAAAAAAAACATTTTTCCTCAGTTTAGGACACTATGTATTCTTCTACATATTTTTGGTAAAAAAATCGCAATAAGCATATATTGATTGGTTTGCGCAAAAGTTATAGCATCTACAAAATAGGGGATAGATTTATGGCATTTTTATTATTATAATTTTTTTAATTAGTAATGGCGGTGATCAGCGTTTTTTATCGGGACTGCCATATTGCGGCTGACAAATCAGACACTTTTGACACATTTTTGGGACCAGTGACAATTATACATATATTTTTATAGCATATATTATGCTATAAAAATGCACTGATTACTGTATAAATGTCACTGGCAGGGAAGGGGTTAACACTAGGGTTAACTGTGTTCCCTAGGTGTGTTCGAACTGTGGGGAGGATGAGACTGACTAGGAGTGGAGAGAGATCGGTGTTCATTCTTGGTATGAACACACGATCTGTCTCCTCTCCCCTGAAAGAACCGGGATCTGAGTGTTTACACACACACAGATACGGTTATCGCTCTCACCTGGGCACTTGCATCGGCTCCGGTGGCGCACACATGTGTCCCCTAGTAGTCAAAAGGCGAACCGACGTAAGGTAACGTTTCGCCCCCGGGGAGCCAACCTGCTGCAGTACAACTGCGGCGGCTGGTCACGAAGGGGTTAAAATTGTCCAACATAAAAGGCTCTCTGTAACTGTTTTCACATTTGTAACTTCTGTGCATTGCCCTGCAGCGCTTTATATATATATTGTACATTCACATCATTCACTGCCCTCAAGGAGCTTACAATCTAAGGTTCCTAACTCACATTACACACAAACTAGGACCTATTTAGAAAGGAGCCAATTAACCTACCAGCATGTCTTTGGAGTGTGGGAGGAAACCGGAGTACCCGGAGGAAACCCATGCAGGCACAGAGAGAACATGCAAACACCAGGCAGGTAGTGTCATGGTTGGTATTTGAACCGTCAAGCCTAATGCTGCCAGTTAGAAATGCTAACCACTGAGCTGCCCCATACATTTACCATGTATTAACTGCATTGATTGATGGATTCAGTAATTGCTCTATTCAATTAATCTGTTTTAATTTGCTTTGCAGGAAGATATCAAACATCATTCATTCTTTACATGTATAAACTGGACTGAGCTTCTTGAAAAGAAGATCCCTCCACCATATGACCCTCATGTGGTAAGTAGAAGTGTTATCTCTGTGGTTATTAGCAAGAGATGGATCATTAAACTGTATGAATGCAATTCAAATGAAATGCACATCAGAGCCAGTAGGAAAAAATACCACAACATGTCCAGGCCTAGTCAGTATGGCAATACTAAGGCCACTTTCACACTTGTGTGACTTCTCCTGCGACTTTGGACATCATATTTGCATGACAAGTCGTACCCCATGAGTCCCAATGATGACCATTTATATCTGTGCGACTTGAAGTCCCACTGACTTCAAAGTATTCCCTGTACTACTTTGGTCTGACTTTGATGCGAGTTGAGGTCCATAGACCTCAAGTTTACACAGTCATTCCCTGAAATTGTGGAAAAATCGCAGTAAAATCATGAGACTTAAAAGTTGCTGCAGTGTGAAAGGGGCCTAACAGAAATTATAATGGGCAAACTATGATATGACCACAGCTGCTGGGGATTATTGCAGTTTGCACGCCATCATTACTTTTTTAAACTGCCTTATGGAATAGTTCCAATTTATGAAATTGCCAACAACAGATCTAGAGAATTATAGTTCATTGTATGATTTGTGTAAAATCATAAATCAATACTAATGGCAATAATAAATGAGGAGGCAGAAAACTGTTAAAGCGTTTGTTAACCCCCCCAAAAAAACAGTTCCTGTTCCCTTAAAGCATGTTATACAGCACAACATTTGTGGTTTGTCATTTTGCCCTCTGTATCACCAGCAAAACCTGTCAGATCTTGCCTGGCTATGCCCTTCCTCTGTAATTTGACCACAATATATCAGGGCTGCTGAGCCCTGACAACCTTGCCAGCGTACGTGTCTCCGTCAGCCGCAGCCCTGCTCTGTCACCTGTGTCCTCTCCTCCATCCTCTCCCCCCTCCCCGACTGTCTGCTTGTGTCAGAACACCCCCCCCCCCCTCCTGCTGCTCTCATACTTAACATTAAAACCTCCCATCCCCTCTGTATTAGAACAATACATTCTCCTGTGTCTGTGTTATATCATAAATATGCTTATCTCTACTGATAACACAGCGTCTTCCTGCGATCATGTGACTCCTCGGCTCTGTCTCTCCTCTCCTCCATGGCTGATGTCGGCGGCAGTGCTCGGCCCCGCCCACTGGAACTGTCAGCTGGGCAGAGGAGAGAAGAGGCAACTGATCACAAGAAGACACTGTGTTATCAGTCGAAGTTAAGCATATTTACGATATAACACAGACACATGGGAACTTATTGTTCTAATACAGAGGGGATGGGAGCTTTTAATACAAGTGGCTTAACAACCACTTTAACAAGTAATCGCACATGTGATCAGTAAGGTGTAAAGAATCTTAAAGTATTTCTAGATATTGTTCCAGGTGCATGTGAAAACAACCACAGTGGGTTCTTGCCAGCGCAGGGCTTTAGTGGCTCGCAAGTTTGCCTCGCAGTAATGGGGTCCTTGGTTTGAATCTTGTCCAATACATTATCTGCATGGAGTTTGCATGTTCTCCCTGTGCCTGTGTGGGTTTCCTCCAAGTACTCTAGTTTCTGCTTAGTATTACTGCACATTGATTCTACCTCCCTCAGTGCAAGTCTATTAGACTTAGTAATGAGAGATGTTGATCACAGTTCTCCATTATAGATATCCACTCAAGGGAAAATATTCATATATATATATGAATAACGAACTCCTCAAATAGCTAACAGTAGGCATTACAATATGAAGTTTTAGAGTCAATCTATCAAAATGGATCAGAAAGCTAGTGTTTTAGAACTTGCAGTAATAAGTTGGTACATAAAACATTGTTAAAGTATCCATGTTTTAACAATTTTTGATCCAGCAACATGACCTTGGTGACCACAACACTGCCTGACTAGTGACACCTGCACAACCCCTGCCTATTACTGCACCAACTACCTTAGATCTGATTTGGCCATTTAATCTGGGTACACGCAGATCAAAATTTGGCTGGCTTTAGCAGGGACCAGCTGAATTTTGATCTGTGTCTGGCCTTCTCTGGTAGACGGAAGTAATTCGGTAGATCAACTTCTGTTGAACTGGACTGTTGGAAAACTTTCAGCTGCAGTGCTGATTTGTGTATTCTAACAGTGGAGGAATCCCCAATAGCACAGAAGGGAGGATTCCTTCATCCACCTCACTTGTGTGGATGGAGGAATCCATCAGTTTTTTTCATTCAGCTCACCGGCTAAACGAGAAAAAAAAAAAAAAGTGTTTATATATAGCTTTAGAGTGCAGAAGGCAGAGATTTATAAGTGACTAACAGCAGATTGCTCCCATCATGACAAATTCGATTGTGGCTGGATTGTTCCTTTAGGGCACACTTGTCACACAAGTGTTTTTGTGGGCCGCATGCAACAATTGCACTTCTCCATTGCACCCCTCATGTATTTATAATTACAGAGCTGCAGTCATTTTTTTATTTATTTTTTTATCTGGCCAGAGTTCAACTTTAACTTATGTTGCTATCTACAGCTTCTCATAAACTTACAGAACAAAGTACTGCTTGTCGACTACCTCACATAGGAGTATGGCAGCAGAGCAGTGGCGGCCCATCCATAGGGGGCGCCGGGCGCCGCCCCCCCCCCTCCTTGCAGTTAAAAAATAAAAAATAAAAAATAAAAAAAAAAGTTCAAAAAAAAAAAAAAAAATTTATTTAAACATGTCCCTTTAAGGGCGCCATGTCCCTTTAAGGGCGCACAGTGCAGTATGCACCGCTCTATCACCAATAGATAGATTCATGCATTGCATGAATCTATCTATTGGTCACCTCTGCCGCCCCCTATTCAGGTGTCCGGCCCCTGATCGGGCGCCGGGCATCTGAATTACAGTGGGGGGGTGTTGCTGGAAGCGCCCCTATTAGAGCTGTAAGCTCTAATAGGGGACCCTATTAGAGCGGTGTGCTCTAATAGGCTTCCCTAAGTGTAAACAGCGGGCGCACGGCCGTGCGTTCGCTGATTACACAGTATTGTGTTAGAGAAGCGAATACATCGCTTCCCTAACACAGACCCGCCTCTCAGCCAATCAGGTTGCCAGGTCTGTTACCTGTCACCTGATTGGCTGAAGTCACAGGCGCTGTGATTGGGAGCTAGGCGTCCAATCACCTAGCGTCCAATCACAGCAGAAGAAGACAGGAGGAGCGCGGGAGAAGACATCCGACGGAGACATCCGACGGAGACACCGCTCGTCGCCTGACGCCGTCACCAGCTGCACACCGGGACAAGGTAAGTGCAGAGGGCAGGCAGGGGGCACAGTGGCAGCACTTAAGGGGCACAGTGGCAGAACTTGGGGCACAATGGAAGCATTTAAGGGGCACAATGGCAGCACTTAAGGGGCACAATGGCAGCACTTAAGGGGCACAATGGCAGCACTTAAGGGGCACAGTGGCAGCACTTAAGGGGCACAATGGCAGCACTTAAGGGGCACAATGGCAGCACTTAAGGGGCACAATGGCAGCACTTAAGGGGCACAATGGCAGAACTTGGGGCACAATGGCAGAACTTGTGGCAGAACTTGGGGCACAATGGCAGCACTTAAGGGGCACAATGGCAGCACTTAAGGGGCACAATGGCAGCACTTAAGGGGCACAATGGCAGCACTTAAGGGGCACAATGGCAGCACTTAAGGGGCACAATGGCAGCACTTAAGGGGCACAATGGCAGCACTTAAGGGGCACAATGGCAGAACTTGGGGCACAATGGCAGCACTTGGGGCACAGGGGCAGAACTTGGGGCACAATGGAAGCATTTAAGGGGCACAATGGCAGCACTTAAGGGGCACAATAGCAGCACTTAAGGGGCACAATGGCAGCACTTAAGGGGCACAGTGGCAGCACTTAAGGGGCACAATGGCAGCACTTAAGGGGCACAATGGCAGCACTTAAGGGGCACAATGGCAGCACTTAAGGGGCACAATGGCAGAACTTGGGGCACAATGGCAGAACTTGTGGCAGAACTTGGGCACAATGGCAGCACTTAAGGGGCACAATGGCAGCACTTAAGGGGCACAATGGCAGCACTTAAGGGGCACAATGGCAGCACTTAAGGGGCACAATGGCAGAACTTGGGGCACAATGGCAGCACTTAAGGGGCACAGTGGCAGCACTTAAGGGGCACAATGGCAGCACTTAAGGGGCACAATGGCAGCACTTAAGGGCACAATGGCAGAACTTGGGGCACAATGGCAGCACTTAAGGGGCACAGTGGCAGAACTTGGGCACAGTGGCAGAACTTGGGGCACAGTGGCAGCGTTTGATGGGCACAGTGGCAGCGTTTGATGGGCACAGTGGCAGCGTTTGATGGGCACAGTGGCAGCGTTTGATGGCACAGTGAGGCTGTTTGTTTGCGCCCCCCCAAAAATTTTGAGCACCAGCCGCCACTGCAGCAGAGCGGATCTCCTGTGATGGATCACATATCTAGTACATGATCCAGCACTTTCGGATAGGGGGAGCTCCGGCTGTGCTGTGATTAATCTCAGCACAAGCTGATCAGCGGGTGCTGGCCAATGATTGACCGCTGGATCATGATCGATGAGGAGGAAGAGGAGACAGAGCTTTGTCAATGTAAACATTTCCTGTCTGCAGGGATGTGCCGGTTTTTGTGCACATGCCTTAGTAAAAGCAGCTTACAGTACACACATAAACACTGTTTAGGCACACATATAACCCTTTGATCATCCTAGATGTTAACCCCTTCCCTATATTTTTAGCACTGATCACTGTATTAGTGTCACGGTTCCCACGAAGTGTCAGATTGCCCGCCATACTATCGGTATACACTTATTGTGTTTTGTTTTACCAAAAATATGTAGCAGAACACATATTGGCCTAAATTCATGAAGAAATTTGATCTTTAACATTTTTTTTATATGTTTTATAGCAAAAAGTACAAAATTTTATATCAGTCTTTTTTTTCGTTTATAGCGCAAAAAAAAAATAAAAAAATTAAAATCAGGAAGGGGGGTAAATCTTCCAGCGCTGAAGTGGTTAAAGTAATGAAAACTTTGAAACTAATTGTATGATTTTTCTTAATAGGATGGCCCAGATGATATATCAAACTTTGACACGGAATTTACAAGTGCTATGGTTCCTGATTCTGTCTGCATTTCTTCTGACTACTCCATTGTTAACGCCAGTGTTGAAGAAGCAGATGATGCCTTTGTTGGCTTCTCCTATGCTCCACCCTCCGATGACTGGTCTTATTAGTCATTTTATGTGAGCAACTAGAAGAGGCATTCTTACAGGGTATTTAATCAGCATAAAAGTCTACTTGTTGCTTATCCTCATAAAACCATTTTCTGAACTGAAGCCATAGCTCAAGAGCATACAGATTATCCATTCACTGGATACTGCATGGTGACATATATGAGATAGTAACAACATATCAATGCTTAAAAATGACCAGATTGTTCAAGGTGGTTAAATGAGTTCTGAGTGTGTTGCTAAATTGGATTAGAAGCTGGTCTGTATTCATGATCTTCTGTACTAACCATCCATGCCCCTGCTAGATTCTTTCCAACTTAGCCAGCTATGCTGAAACCTATTTAATGAGAAAACCTGTACTGAAAGAAGCATGTGGGCTACCATTTCAGACCTCTCCTTTTAAACATGCTGTTTTCAGGGCTGTACTGCTGATCTAATGGCTTTAATGTTTTCACAGCTTTGAGAACAAGTACGCACATCAGGTTTTCTGTCTTTACTTGCTGAATGCTTGTTGTGTAGAGATTCAAAGTTGAACCAATTGAAGCTAGAGATAGCCAAGCAAACTAGCATTTTATTGAACGAGGTCAGCAGAGGCAGCCCCATGTTTCTCTCAGTACACATCTTTTCTCAGTGCTAGTTCACACTAGATGCAGTTCCGTGTGCTTTTTTTCTGCACTAAAAATGCATACAGTGTTTTCCATGTATTCCAATGACTCCAACTCACACAAGTGCAGAAAAAAAAAGTAGAGCGTGCTGCATTTTTCCTGCACAGAATTGTACTGGAACCTAGCAAACATGTATCCAAAACGCACTGGAACTGCATGTGGTGTGAAATGTAAGTAAAAACAGATCCGGAATGTATCCGGAGTGCATTTTTGTGGTGTGAACTGGCCCTAAAAATGCATGCACAGTGTTTTCCATGTATTCCGATGGCTCTAGTTCACACCAGTGCAGTCCATTTCCGGTGCAGAAACTGACTGCATTGGTGTGAAATAGAGCCATTGGAATACATGGAAAACACTGTGCATGCATTTTTAGTGTAGAAAAAAAGCGCACGGAACTGCATCTGATGTGAACTGGCCCTAAAGCTTGGTGCATGGGCCTTGCAATAGGTTCAGTCTGGCTAACAACATATTGGTGTCCAAAGTATTTAGACACTGGCAATATTACAGTGGTGTAGCCACAGCCAATTTACTGAAGTGCAAATGTTGTTGAATTACTACTTATTCTGCACACATTTTGACTTTATTACCTCTTGGTGGAGAATTTCATGATAATAGCTTTTTTTAGATTTTTTTACACTTGATAAAATTCGATTGAGCTAATTTGAGGTGAAGGGTGTTTTGTTGGAATTGCTACGCTTTTCCCTTGTAGTGATATAATTCAAGCATTCCCAGAGGGGTACTCCTTTTTATGTAGTATTAATATGGCTGCTGTGCAAGCCTCACTCTCATTGGCCAATGGGAATTCAGAATGTCACCAAAGCACTGTACTGCTTGTCCCTGCAACATACTTTTTGTGAGTAATACTTTTTAATTTTCTGCATTTAAAAATACTGAGTTGGCTGTCTTAACAGTATGTTTATCCCTTATTAGGCAAAAATTAAAATGGTCCCAAAAAAAGCAAGTTTTTTTTTTTATTTTTTTGTTTTTTTTTTAGGTGTAAAGGGAATGATAAAGGAAATAAGTCATCTGTGAAATCAAACTCTGTTTTTGATGATTAGAACATAAATAAAGGTTATTTAAAGTTAGTTTCCTGACTGAGTGGACCCTGTTATAGACTACTGAGTAGAAATGCAAAGGGTTTCCACCACTTTCTAAAGGCTATCAGTAGACATCTGTTAATTCTGATAGGATCCGACGTGAAAACGTCTTTATTAAGGTTGTCCCTTCCTTCTGTAAACATGCACAGTTGTTTCAGCCAAACATGCAGGTTTATACAGGTCTATGAGTAGTCAGCCCTAGCACTAGGAAAAATAGTAGGGATTATATGGGAAAATGTATTTGGGTTGTTTTTTCACCCTGAAATGACCTGCTTCTTGATGTAGAACAGGGTTTCTAAACTCCAGTCCTCAAGGCACCACAACAGGTCATGTTTTCAGGCTTTCCATTATTTTCCACAGATGATTTGATCATTTTCACTGCCTTAGTAATTACCACAGCCATTTCATCAGAGGAAAATCCTGAAAATAGGACCTGTTGGGGCACCTTGAGGACTGGAGTTGAGAAACACTGATATAGAACTTTTATTTACGGGATTAGGTGATGCTTATGACATATCATTAGATAGCCTAGGTCCTCTCTTGCCATAGATGTGTAGTTCAAAGGGCATAGACTTGCCAACTACACTAGGTTATGTCTGCAGCATTGCTGCTAATGGGACAGCCTGCAGTGAAGAAAGGGATCGGTGAACCGCTCTGTCTTGCTCCACAGAAGAGTTTAGATCAGGGTCCATTTTTGTATAAGAGCGTAAATTCCTTTTTGAAATAACAGTAACCAATCAAATATTGACATTTAGCACCCTGCTGCTTTCTGACTAATTAAAGCTTTATTTGTTGATTTGTGGCCATGACTATAAGGTGCTACTCTATGCTAATGTTTCTGTGCCTTTGTCTTTAATGAATTGCCTTACTACATTCATTTTCAGAAAACTTTTCAAACAGATTCATCCCCTTTAATATTTGGCAACCGGCAGACTTAAAATTTAGTACAAAGAAATACCTAGCCTAAAACAGGTGACAATAGGACAGTATACTGGAATAAAAAAAACAAAAAACATTTTGGGTTGTGAGTCAGTTTATTTATAACTAGCAATGAACAATGACTGGAATAAGAATTCTAACGATTGTAGCAATGGTTGATCCCCTTTATTAGTGTAAGGATATGATTGCTACATTATGGTTTAAAAACTGGAAACTAAGCTAGAATAGACTTCTGCCTTAAATGCAAAGTTTGTGTCTTTATTTTTTTTTGTACTATGCAAAATCTATTTTGTAACAGAGCTATAAATCATAGTTTTCTTTATAAAATGTATTTTTTTTTGTACTGCGAACAGCACTAGTAAATAACAAAGATAAAATATAAATGACTATTTTATTGCGTGATTTTTTTTTTTTTTATACTGTGTTTATTAATGTTTAGTTCTGCTGACAATAATGCCATCGGCTGCCTCAATATTGTTGTGGGTGGGAAAAAAAGATTACCTTTTTCATGGAGCTCTGGAATGGTTTTGTGAATTCCTTTTAGAGGTAGCTATACACTTCTAACATTCACTCCTATAGGGGCCACTGATTTACACAAGATTCTTTCCCAAACCAGTATATCTGCAGCCAAGCACACAGTTTCAGTCACTTTTCTGGCTCAGTAAATGATCTAGGGGTATCCTTTTTTGATACTTTATTACAACTTGAACTTGGATGGGGTGTAGCGTAACTGGCATACTCCAGTAATGCTAAGCAGTAACTTGAGGACACTTGTCTCCTTCTCAAAGCTTTCTAGCATAGTCCTTGCAGCAGCAAATGGACTGAGCTACACAGGGACACCAGAAGAAATGTCCACTTTTAAGCACAGGCTGACGCTGAGTAAGAGGTTCTTGGATATTTGGATGCCTCCTTCCAATATCAGTTAGACATCTCCTGTGGACTCTTCAGACCAGATCCCCAGATAAATCCCTTGATGGCTCCAGCAAAATTCAATAGAATAGACCCAACAGCTATTGCAGCTGGGACCTTGATAAACAAGTGTAGAAGTACAGCTGGACTGCCCAGAAGGGCAGCAGCCCTTCAGACTGGGATCTTCATCTCCTGGACAAGAACCCCCCTCTGCTCTGAGCCTCAAACTATTCATGCACACTCCCAGACACCATCTACCAATCCCTGGGCATCTCAGCCACCCAGGGATTGGCTGAGACAACATAAATATTCAGCTGCTGATTTGCCCACTACTTTCCAGAACTATCCAGAAAGCAGTTCAACCCACAGCCAGTGAATCTCAGAGCAATCGCAAGCAGCTCCGCTGATTACAGAGGAGCTAAAGAACAAAATGTACCTAACCTATCTAGCACCTAACTAGGAGGGTGCTATATACTGATAGTTTTTTTTTCATTCAGCCTGCAGCTAACCAAGCTGCCCAATTCCTACATTCATACTGTGCAGCTTAGATGAAGGAATCTCCTGCAGCGCCTACTGCTTTTTGACTGCTGGCAGTCATAAAACTAATACAGTGGCTGCATCTGATTGGATGCAGCCACTGTTCGGCCAAAACTTCTCCATCAGGCTTCAACAAAAGACAATTGAATGATCATAATTTATCAATCAGAGTGGGGCTGGCTTTGAAAAAGTATATGGCTAGCTTTACTGAATAATTAAAAAATTTGAAAACCTTAGTTTTTATATGTGTAAGGTGAAAAGCCTGTCTCCTTCAACTTTTTAAAAAATCCTCTTAGTAACAAGAAGTAGTTCTGCAAGGAAACATTGGACACCTAAAACTGTATTTTAAAAGTGGTATGCCAAAAAAATTATGTTTGCATGCTGCTCATATCCATATAAACTGGCCTTCAGTGTCCAGCAACCGTGGTATGCATTGTGGTAGTGAGGTACCCCACCGGTGTTTGGATGGAGGATTCTCAACCAGGCAGGTTGAGGGGCTCCAGTTTATTTTCTTATTTGGGAGGAAACTGGCGTTTCAGTTTCCTCATTGTTTACTAAAATTAGTTTTGGGATCTGGAGCCCAGGGATTTCGTAGCAATCCGGGTGGGATGAAATCCCCAGTCCTGGGTCCAGATCTTGAGATCCACCAGAATACTGACTGGTCGGGTGTGTGCTGGGCTATTTGTACACACCTGACCATGGTTCTGGGCTCCACCCTCCAGAGGAGTCCAGGCAAGCAAGGGAGAAGTGTGCATGTCTGCACAGGTCTGTTTGTCAGAGCAGACAGGGGAATCAAGCCTGTGGGCTGGAAAAGGAAGCTGGAAAAGAGTACTGAGTGTACAGGAGCTCTGTTAACTTGTTGCTGACCGCCCACTGTCAAATGACGGCGGGACGGTGCAGCTCTTGTGGCGGGCCGCCGTCATATGACTGCGCTCGCTTTTTGGCCACTAGGGGGCGTGCGCGTGCCCACCGCGTAGCTGGGAAGCCGATGCGTGTGCCCGGTGGCCGCGATGACCGCCAGGCACCCGCGATTGCCCGGTAACTGAGCAGGACGTGGATCTGTGTGTGTAAACACACAGATCCACGTCCTGTCAGAGGAGAGGAGACCGATGGTGTGTCCCTTGTACATAGGGACACCGATCGGTCCCCTCCCCCAGTCAGTCCCCTCCCCCACAGTTAGAATCACTCATATAGGGAACATATTAACCCCTGCAGCGCCCCCTAGTGTTAACCCCTTCCCTGCCAGTCACATTTATACAGTAATCAATGCATTTTTATAGCACGGATCGCTGTATAAATGTGAATGGTCCCAAAAATGTGTCCGAAGTGTCCGATATGTCCACCGCAATGTCGCAGTCACGATAAAAATCGCAAATCGCCGCCATTACTAGTAAAAAAAAAAATAATAATAAAAATGCTATAAATCTATCCCCTATTTTGTAGACGCTATAACTTTTGCGCAAACCAATCAATAGACGCTTATTGCGATTTTTTTTTTTACCAAAAATATGTAGAAGAATACGTATCGGTCTAAACTGAGGAAAAAAATTTGTTTAAAAAAAATAATAAAAAATTGGATATTTATTATAATAAAAAGTAAAAAATATTGCGTTTTTAGGCAAGTGGTTAATGACCGCGCAATTGTCATTCAAAATGCGACAGCGCTGAAAGCTGAAAAATGGCTGAAGCATAAGTCTGAGCAGCAGTACTGCTAAAGAGAGCCAGGTGGCTTGGTATTTTTGGTTTTACTTACATTGTTGCTGTGGAAAGCTAAAGCCCCTGTGTGGGCAACTCTTCTGTTATTGGACATTTTTCTTTCTTTAATAAAAGTGAGCCTACAAGCCCTTAAAATGGCATATCTGGCGTGGACTCAGCTCACTGGTAAGATCTACCCTTAAGCTAAAACAACCCCAAACATTACAGCATTTATATAAAGCTGTTGAAGGGATATTATTTCTAAAGAGTTTATACTTGTGATCCTAATGCAAAATCTTCTACTGCTGAAGACTAGGAATGGGCCGAGCGGACCCCCTGTTTGGTTCGCACCAGAACTTTCAAACACCGCAAAAGTTTGGACCCGAATAACGAACCTCATTAAAGCCAATGGGACCCAAACGTCAAAAATCAAAAGTGCCATTTTGAAGGCTTATATGCAAGTAATTAGGCATACAATGGGGTCAATAAAATTTTTTTTTTGGTGAAAAACGTCATTTTTAAATGAGCAGTGCTTTTTTAATTTTTTAAGTGAAAGCCTAAAAATTAAAAATTCCTTCCAATTTAGTGCCCCGGGGGTCCCCTTAGTCTACCTGTAAAGTGGCAGATCTGTACCATGTCTAGAATCTGCTGCAGCAATAATTGCATTAATAAAGCAAGTAAGCTGCCTTTATTTTGCTCAGCAACAGCTGGGGAGCCAGTCTGTATGATGAGGCCACAATGTAGTGCACTGGGAACAACATTAGAGATTTTTTGGCTACATTCTGTTGTCACTTTGACTTTGAATAGAAAAATAGGTCTTTGGGTGTCGGTGGCGCCTTCCCACCGTAACCCTATAGAGGTACTCTTGATGAAAGCAAGAATTGGCCTTGCTGTAAAAAATTGCAATGATATGCACCTGTCAAACAGGTGCAGAAAAATTACTCTTTGGGTGTTGGGGGTGCCTTCCCACCTTAACACTATCAAGGTGATCTTGATGAAGGCAAATAAAATTGCAATGATATGCATATGGTTGGTGTTTTTGCCACGTTTGATGTGCCTGAGACACAGTTTGCAGATGGCAACAGTGCAATCTGCTGCAGATGTGCTGAAAAAGGCCCAGACGGCTTTGGGGAGTGGGCCAGCTGCAGAATAGGGTGGCTGCTCTCTACTCTTTCTTGATGTCGGCCTCCTTGGGGTTGTGCCGCCTCACCTTCAGTTTCCTCCTCTGCTCTATCTGGCACCCAAGTCGCATCAGTGACCTCATCATCATCATATCCATCTCCTCCATCTTCATCATTACCACTGGAGACAACTTGGCAATACGCTGCGGCTTGGGAAACATGAATGCCAATTTGTCTACCAGTGTTCCTCCCTCTCTCTAGGCTCATGTTCCTGTCATTCTCAACATCTGAATCCAGTAATGGCTGGGCATCATCAAGAAGCAAGTGGCTGAATGCTGTGGTCAAATAACTCAGCTGACTCCTCAATGGCTGATGTTGGGGCTATGGCAGGAATAGATGTGGACAAGGAGGCAGATTTATCCACTCTGGCAACTGCAGGGGACTGCACACTTGTCTCTGCGTGCGTGACAGAGGATGAGAAAGGTTTAGTAAGCCAGTCCACCACCTTTGCATGCTGTGGCTGGATAGCATGGGCAAACTAACTAAATAGAGGAAATAATGCCCTGCCTGAGGACTTGCCACCACGTCCACCTTTGCCTGTGGACACATTTTTTTTTGGCACCCTTACTGTGCCAAGGGAACGTCTGCCTCTCCTTGTTGTCCTCCCAGACATTATTGGGAGGGAGGGGGCGGTGCTTATAAGCAAATGTAAAGAAGAAGTTGAAATCTGTACGTAAATGCACTTTAATCAATGTAAAGAGGTGTTTGGTGCATTTTCATTTGAGTATTCACACTCCACGGATACACTATAATATACTGCAATATAATGCGCTAAACGTACAGTGACGCACAGAACGATAAGGTGCTAAACTGGCAGTAACGCACACAGAACTATGTGGCGTTAAACTGGCAGTAACGCACACAAAGCGATATAGCGTTAAACTGGCAGTAACGCACGCAGAAGTAAAGGGTTAAACTGGCAGTAACGCAATCAAATAGACGCTGTTTAACCGTCACTACACTGACACTATCTGAACTGTCCCTACCCTAGCTATACACTAATGTAAAGATTACTGACACTGTCTCACTACACTGAAACTATATGAGCTCTCCCTACTCTACACTAATGCATGTATGAATGACATGGTCTCACTACACTATAGTGAAACTTTCTGAGCTGTCCCTACTCTAGCTGCACACTATGCAAAGCTGAATGATGGTCCTCCTCCCTACACTCACACTATCCCTAGACTGACACTAAAATAATATTCTACACTGACATATGAAGCAAAATAGCACACTAACTAACAGCACTGAACAGAGCTCTGTTCTATCTCTCTCCACTCCAAAATCACACTGAAAATGGCTGCCATTGAAAGAATACTTTTATACTGTGGGGCGGGAATGAGTCATGTTTGGATAAAGTCATGATGACAGTGTCCATTCATAACTCTGACAGTGCTCTGTGCCCTGATTGGCTGAAGCTTTCACTGCTTCAGCCAATCAGGGCTTGCAATGCACTGTTCAGCGCTGCAATGCATTGTGGTTGGTTCAGGGGGGGGGGGGGGGGCGAAAAAACGGTCGAACTTCCGAACAGCGAAAGTTGGGCCCGAACTTCTGCTCGGGCCAAACCGTTCGCCCATCCCTACTGAAGACTCCAGAGAAGATCACTATGCTGCACATGAATAAGGTGACCAATTTTAGGACTGTTGCCTCCACTGTTACTTTCAAGCAGGGCCAGAATAAGTGGTGGGCAGAAGGGGCAACTGCCCTGGGTGCAGTGTGTTTTGTAGAGATGGAGGGGCCACAAGTTCCTTCTACTATAAGGCTGACAGGAGTAGTGGCAACGGCATCACTACTTCTGTTAGCCCAGCGCTGGAAGCAGCAGGGGGAAAAGGAGAGAGTAGAGAGGAGATGCAGACTGTGCTCTCTCTCCCCCTCCTCACCATAAGCGTGCACATGATCAAAGGGGGAGTGCAATTTGCCATCTTTGCCCTGGGCACTAGAGGGTCTTGTGCCTATTTAAACAGTAATGACACATTTAAAAAAAAGAACTTTATGTTCATGCAGGGCAATTTCTTCTGTAGAATTGTAAAAAGGAGTACATTTACTTGCTATAACTACAAAAAAAAAATCCTGAAATGAAAATCCTTCTTAACCAAGCTAAAAAGTGTAAAGGGGTGACGAATACAAAAGTTACTGGTGATATGGCATCAGTTGTGTTTTTAAGGTTTATAGTGTAACAATCTGAGAAATCAGAAGATTGCTTGGTGGGAAAGAAATGTGTTCAATCAAGTCTATATGCATTTAGTTGTAAGTGTTGAGCTGTAAGAATTTGATGGTATAATGGGAAAGAAAATTTCTGATAACATGTGAAAGGGAGCAAGCACAAAAGAAGTCCCGGACCTCGAGAAGTGGAGACAAAGGAGGAAGAATGGAAGCCTGATTTAGGACAAAAGAGGCCCCTAAGCAGAAATTTAAGTGGGGTCTTCTAGAATATAGACACAGTGCTATTTCATAAGTAAACCTAGATCCAAATAAATGCTACATTTTATACCAGAGTAACAACTGTGTAATATAATATTTTCATTCAATAGAGCTGAAGATACCATTTAATATAATATTTTCATTCAATAGAGCTGAAGATACCAGACAGTTGTGCTCGTACGGGGCCGTAACGGTTTGGGGAAACTTACACTGTTTGGGGGTAAGAGGTCACCTGAATGCTGACAGTGGTATCTGTTTATCATAAACATAGCCCCATGTTAAAGTGGTTGTAAAGTCACATGTATTAATTACTTTGATTCTCTCTGTTGTAGGTCCCTGTTCAGTACAGTGTGTGTTTTCCTAAAATTAGAATGCTAATTACCTTCTTTGCAGAGCCCTGCTGTGCTGTCATGTAACATCCCTCTGCTTTCCTTTCTGATCTAAGGCCCCTTTCACACTGGGGCGGTTTTCAGGTGTTTTTCAGTCGCTTTATCGTTAAAAAAAACGCTTGAAAGAAGCCTCATCTGCAATCCCAATGTGAAAGCCTGAGTGCTTTCACACCGAGATCCCTTTCACACTGGGGCATTTTAGCATTAAAAAAAGCGCCTGTAAAGCGCTTGAAAGAAGCCTCATCTGCAATCCCAATGTGAAAGCCCGAGTGCTTTCACACTGAGGCGCTATTCTGGCAGGGCGTCAAAAAATAGGCCTGCAAGCAGCTTCTTTGCAACGCTTTTGGAGCGGTGAATACACCGCTCCTAAAGCGCCCCTTCCCATTGAAATCAATGGGAAGCGCCTGCAAAACGCCCAAAAAGCGCCTGAAAAACGCCCAAAAAGCGCCTTTGGCAGCAGTGCTTTGTGGGCACTTTTAACCCTTTATTTGGCCACTAGCAGGGGTTAAAAGCACTCCAAAAACACTGGTAAAGCGCTGCTAGTTTAAGCGGCACTTTACGAGCGTTTTTCGAGCGCTGGCAGTGTGAAAGGGCTCTTAAAGCACTTGGGCTTTCACATTGGGATTGCAGATGAGGCTTCTTTCAAGCGCTTTACAGGCGCTTTTTTTAACGATAAAGCGCCTGAAAAAACGCCCCAGTGTGAAAGGGGCCTAAGAGAGTACAGTGGGAGGGGCTGAGATTCCCCTATGATTAATACAGCTGGCAGAGGGAGGTCACAAAGCAGCACAGCAGGGCTCTTCAAAAAATATATTTTGGATTATAATTTTAGAAAAACACACACACTGTACAGAACAGAGAGAGGATCAAAGTACCGTATTTTATTTTATTTTTTTAAATCAACCAGTTTTATTTTGTTTACAGTGCATACATGTTATATTGTACATTTCCAGGTATGGTACATATCACACAAAGTTCCAAATAACATTTGTATCTCCATCTTAGATCTTTGTTATCACATTATGTCTTATGCCTGAGATAAATGAAGTGAAAAGGTACCTTGTGTCTGTGTTTTTGGTTTGCTTTATTACCCATGGGCTTGGAGATCTATGCGCCGTTTACTTTGCTGTGCGTAGTGCAAAAATCAGGTTATGAACAAGTGAAAGTACCGTATTTATCGACGTATAACATGCACATTCAATTTAAGAGGGAAGTTTTGTGTGTGATGTAAATTTTTTTAATAAGGAACTTTGAAGCAAAATAAAGGTCAATGCCCATCTACAGCCTCAAAATTGCCATCAATGCAGCCTCATAAGTCCACATCAAGGCAGCCTCACTACTGCCCTCAATGCAGCAGCCTCAACATTGCCATCAGTGTAGCAGTGCAGCCTGATTGATGCCCATCTGCAGCCTAAAAGGGACAGGGAGGGGCAGGGCTGATCCTAGGGTCACAGACGCCTGGGTGCAGAAATATTTCTGGCGCCCCCACATGGGCGTGGTCATATTACTAACATCTCCCGTTTACAAATGTTTCTATGGCAACGACTCAAACACAGAGATGCTCCCCTAAGGAGTCTTCGCTACCCTGGGATCCTCCCATGATAGCTTAACAATAAACAAAATACAGAAAGAGAAGCAGAGTACTCTAATGGGACCCGTAGGAGGGGTCTCTCTAATGTACACAGTGAGGGCCTCTGTTAGAAAGAGCCACCAGACATACAAGAGATGGTCAGAGACAGCAGACATAATACAATAGATGGCCAGAGACTGCAGACATGATACAATGGATGGTCAGAGACTGCAAACATGATACAGGAGATGGTCAGAGACTGCAGACATGATACAGGAGATAGCCAGAGACTGCAGACATGATACAGGAGATGGTCAGAGACTGCTGACATGATACAATGGATGGTCAGAGACTGCAGACATGATACAGGAGATGGCCAGAGACTGCAGACATGATACAATAGATGGTCAGAGACTGCAGACATGATACAAAAGATGGCCAGAGACTGCAGACATGATACAGAAGGTCAGAGACTGCAGAGATGATACAGGAGATGGTCAAAGATTGCAGACATGATACAAGAGATCAATGTAGCCTCATCAGTGCCCATCAAATGCAGCCTACCAGTGCCCACGAATTGCAGCTTTATCAGTGCCCACAAATTGCAGCCTTATCAGTGCCCACGAATTGCAGCCTACCTGTGCCCACCAAATGCAGCCTTCCGGTGGCCACCAATTGCAGCCTATCAGTACTGACCAAGCAGGGTTGGTGCAAGGATTTTTGACACCCTAGGTAAAAACCTAATTTTACCCCACCCCCCCTCCCCCTGGCTCCCCATTGACTCCACCCCCTTTGCCCTGCTCATGTAGTACGCATACCTCCCATCTTTTGAACTTGAGAAAAGGGGGCACTTCAGGGAGATGTGCGCCACAGCAAAAGGTGGGTGTCACCAAACATGATTGTGGGAGGGGCTTAAGGGCCACGGTTTAAAAAAACTGGGCTATCTTGTACATATAAATATGCTTTGATTGCTGTGCCACAAGGTGGAGTCTCAGGGGTACATATAAACCTCAACACAATCATTTAGAAAATGACTTCCAATACATCTGGTTTTGTATACACTGAAATTAGACAAAGAGCTTAAAATAGAGGATTATAAAGGATCTGAGGAACCCAGGCTAGAGCCAAAGAATAAGTACTTCAGTATGAACCCTCAGGGAGAGAGAGTGAGGGAAGAATCACTATGACATATGGAAGAAATTAAGAGAGGACACTATGGTACATGGAAGGTAGGAAGGAAGAATCACTATGGAAGAAAGGAAGGAGGGATCACTATGGTACATGGAAGGCAGGAAGGAGGGATCACTATGGCACATGGAAGAAAAGAACGAGGGGTCACTATGGTACATGGAAGAAAGGAAGGAGGGGTCACTACGGTACATGGAAGAAAGAAATGGGGGAACACTATGGTATATGGAAGGCAGGAAGGGGGAACACTATGCTATATGGAAGGAAGGCAGGAAAGGAAGGATCACTATGGTACATGGAAGAAAGGAAAGAGGGCTCACTATGGTACATGGAAGAAAGGAAGGAGGGCTCACTATGGTACATGGAAGGCAGGAAAGATCACTTTGGTATGTGGAAGAAAGGAAGGAGGGATATCTATGGTACATAGAAGGCAGGAAGGATTACTATGGTACACGGAAGGCAGTAAAGATGGATTACTATGGCACATGGAAGGCAGGAAGGAAGGACCACTATGGCACACAGAAGGCAGGAAAAATCACTATGATACCTGGAAGGCAGGAAGGATTACTATGGTACATGGAAGGCAGTAAAGAGGGATCACTATGGCACATGGTAATCAGGAAAGAGGGATCACTATGGCACATGGAAGGCAGGAAGGAAGGACCACTATGGCACACAGAAGGCAGGAAGGATCACTATGACACCTGGAAGGCAGGAAGGGTTACTATGGTACATGGAAGGCAGGAAAGAGGGATCACTATGGCACATGGAAGGCAGGGAGGAAGGACCACTATGACACCTGGAAGGCAGGAAGGATCACTATGACACCTGGAAGGCAGGAAAGAGGGATCACTATGGCACATGGAAGGCAGGAAGGAAGGACCACTATGACACCTGGAAGGCAGGAAGGATCACTATGACACCTGGAAGGCAGGAAAGAGGGATCACTATGGCACATGGAAGGCAGGAAGGACCAC
>CM053030.1:115579714-115603737 GCA_028564925.1 Lithobates sylvaticus | reverse complement strand
ATGACAACCAAATATCTAATATATGTATAATATAAATATAAACTTGGGGATGCTGCTCCTTCAAAAGTGCGGTGCCTTTAAATGAGGGGTGCCTAACCTTTTGAAGAACGAAGGCCATTTAAAGAGGAAGTAAACCCTCTTAAGTGAAACGAAAAAAAAAAAAAAACCTGCAAGACAAAGGCATAATTAGCTAGTATGCATAGCAATTATGTATCACTTACCTGAGATCGAAGCCTCGGCATCGGTCCTCTTCTCCCCCTCCGACCGCCGACATCTTCTCCCGGAGTGACTTCCGGGTATTGCGGCTCCGGCGCTGTGATTTGCCGGAGCCGCGATGACGTCATGCGCACGAGAGCGGCATAGTAACAACTGAAGCATCGGCATATAGCGCCGTTGCTTCAGTTGTCGCAAGTGCGCATGTGCCGCATGACGTCGGCACATGCAAATACAGGTATATCTCCTAAACCTTGCAGGTTTAGGAGATATCCTTGTTAGCTACAGGTAAACCTTAATATAGGCTTACCTGTAACATAAAGTTGTAAAAGAGGGTTTACTTCCTCTTTAAGCGAATTGGTAACTGGTCGCGGGCCACAATGAGCGGAGCGGGAGGATGACAGGTCTGTGTCCACGGACACAGCCCACTCTACTTTATGGGCCCTCTGATCCAATCCGATTCGCACAGACGGAAGGGGCAGATCCCTTTCTATTTTTTTAGGTAGGCGGGTGTAAACAGACACAAGTCCGTTTACATCTGCTGCTCCATAGAGGTGAATAGTAAGTCCGATTGGGTCGGACCAATCATGATAAAGGGGCCTAAGGCTGCTTTCACATGGATGCACTGCAAATTTGCCCAAACCGCGGGTGCAGCGCAGTGAACCTGTGGATTTTCTGCGGGTTAGCTGCACTTTGCCGTAAACTTCTATTATATCCTGGCGCACTTTCTGAAGGCGCAACAAACCCGCAGGTAATAACAGAAGCCTATGGCTCAATGCAGGTAACCCGCAACTGCACTGCACCTGCGGATCAGTTTGAAAGCAGCCCAGTAACCACTGCAAAACAGATATATCCATATATACTGTGAATTTAGTAGTAAACTTACCTTTAATAACAGTCTTCCATTCTGGTATCGCTGGCTGTCCCAGGTGGTGTGCATTTGGTATCACTCCGCCTGTGACAGAAGCGGGCACTATACAGGAAGCATTGGCTTATGTGGCTCTGCTCTGCAGCCACTTGCTTCCACTACCATTCACAAAACTGCTGCTCTGGGATGGCGGGTTGGCAACCCGTGATCTGGGCTTGCCAACCTGCCACCTTAGAGCAGGAGGTCGAGGGCCACATCAGAGGGCTCCGTGGGCCACTGGTTGGGCACCCCTGCTTTAAATCATGCATAAATGTAAAAAAAAGGGCGCTCTCCCTGTGAATACTAATACCAATATACCTCACATTAAACTTATATATATATATATATATACCAGAAGCCTGGTTGGAGGACTACTAATCCCAGCATTTCAGTTGACTTGCAAAGCGCATATGACTTCTGTTATAACTGTCCATAGCAGCTGGTGAGTGAGTGGGCACACAGGATGGGAGCATGGATTACGCCGATTTTGTTTACAGCACTTGGCACTACAGCACTTTACTAGCCAATTGAGAATATCACTAATACTGATTTTTTTGTTTTTAATTTTAGTTTCTGAGTTTTTTATTTTTTTTGTGTGTGTATATGTATATATATATATATATATATATATATATATATGTATATATATATATATATATATTATGTATATATATAATATATATATATATATATGTATATATATATATATATATATATATAATATATATATATATATATATATATATATATATATATATATATATATATATATATGTTTAATGTGAGGTATATTGGTATTAGTATTCACAGGGAGAGCACCCTTTTTTTTTTACATATAAACAACTATTAATTGAGACACGGCATGAAACGTAAAAAACACAGGCTCTGTATGTTACATGCACATCTTAACCGCTCTGAGTGTCTTGAACCATTTTAAGAAAAATGTAAAAAAGCAAGAAACATGGCAGAATAAAAAAAAAAAAAGTTGGGGAACTTGAGAATAAAAAATTCTAATGATGGTAAAGTTTTAATATAAGACCTCATGCCCACAGAAGTTTATTAGCTCCTGTGTCATCATGCATAAAATCCCAGGGAGTGGTAGGTGCCACATGCAGCCACCAGTACAAGAGAATGGCTGTATTCACGTAACCACTGGTTTCTTCTGCATCAGAGTGTACCCACACATGCGCGTACATCATATTTCCTCAATGCAAAAGTCGCTAATAAATGTCTGTGAGCAGGAGGACTAAAAGATAAAATGTTTATTATTCTGACTTTAATTGTTGTAATAGTGACGCATCTCTTCCTGAGACCCTTATGCCTGGCCTAAATGTAGCAGAGACAATCAATGCAGACAGCATTCATCATATAGCTGAACTCACCTTGGCATCCGCAAATATCATTATTGCATGCAAAAGGTTTGAGACAAACAATAAATTGCAGTAGTCATGATATTGAAGTGTTTAGTTCTCTAAGGGAAAAAAATTATAATAAAAAAGGAGCCTTGATCAGTGGACGGTGGGTGCAAAGTCAAGCTCCTACAGACATATCCTTCAGCTTTCTGCCTGTACCACTGAATGGGCTTTCTGTTAGAAAGCTGGAGGACTTGTGAATGGACTATGAGAGACATGATCAACGCACTCTTAGCCCATTGAGAACTGCCATAGTGACAGGCGGGACTTGTAGTTTCTTCATTCACAGATCTCTCATTTTAAATGCTACAGCAGCTGCGGAGGAGAAGGATCCCCGCCCACTGTCACTGGGGAGGGGGGCTCAGGGATTACAGAAGATGCTGGAACAGTCTAAACATCCTAAATTTGGGTGTAGCATGTAACATTTTCCAAAGGTGAACTTATCCTTTAAATCTTTTAAGGTAGTCTAAATTAAAGTCTTTTTTTTCCCAGCTTTAACATGTGCCTTGTAGGAACAGTACATGAGCTCCCAAGTAAGAAAGAGAAAATTACATGACACCAAGGGGGAGGAATTGGAGAAATTACATGTAATTAAAACAATGACCAGAAGATGGCAGCATAACCAAAAACAATTAACCAGAGAAACAATTATATATACAGTACATAGATGTAACTGTATTCCCTATATAACTGTTGGAGGTAGCGCAGTTATGTTAAATCTGTTTTTACTATTTATGTAAAATCTTACAATTTAACAAATAAACATTTAACACAGGACCGCCCCTACAGGATTCACAGACCGTTAGGGGGTTCCAAGACAGAGAAAGCAGAGCAGAAGATGTTTGCTTTCAGACTATCTAAATTAATCTTTATACCCAACTATATGAATAAGCAGACATGGAGGGCGAGGGTGGGAGGGGGAGAAGTCACTGCTCTGAGACATTCACTTTAGTGGGCGTGCATATCAGCACCAGCTACTGAGCTTGGTAAACAGGCTTTTTTTTTAAAATAAAGCACATACAAATAGCTTAGAAAATATATGAAAATTAGCCTGGAACTGCACTTGCTGGCATGAAATGAGAAGGCTAAATATTCATACACTACCAGAATATATGTTTTTTTTTTTTCATTTATATTTAAGCATTGACCATAATATATAAATAAATATATAAAATACATTACTACACTTAATCCCCTCATGCACATGGCCTCCTGATCCCAAATTGATCTATGAAAAATAAGTAAACTTTATACTTTCTATACCAGGGATATGCAATTAGCGGACCTCCAGCTGTTGCAGAACTACAAGTCCCATGAGGCACAGCAAGACTCTGACACAAGCACAAGCATGACACCCAGAGGCAGAGGCATGATGAGACTTGTAGTTTTGCAACAGCTGGAGGCCCGCTAATTGCATATCCCTGTTCTATACCATTATTAACCTCAAAAACAAAAATTTATTATATTGCAGCTTACCAATCCTTAGATGTGGTGGCTGCATTTGTTTTCCTATTTTAGACCTTTTTTTCTTCACCTGTTGATCTGACCAGTAGGTCTGTTATTTTTCAACATCATTTAAGAGGCTGAGGCTGAGTCAAACCATTTAACCAAGACACGGGTGTTTAAAATGGTCAGCTTTTTTTTATTTATGTAAAACCTTTATCCCAAAAAAAGGAAAAATGGCTGCTGTAACTGTTTCCAAATTGAAGTTTCGGCTTTCATGTGTTAGTCAAGTCCATCCAATCCTGCTAGTGTATCTAACACTACCCTCTCCCCAAATTGGCAATGCTGCTGTCCACAGGTGTCTCTTGCTCCTCCATCTAGAGTGAAGACACCCTAAGAAATGTTAATGGATGGATCATCAGGGTGAAAATAATGGAAACAAGCATTAAAAATACCTAAAGCTGTCAACCATAGGTGTACCCAGCCTATTGCATTAGGGTGTGCACCCCAAAGCTCAAACACACATGTAGCCTTAGCTGCACTGGATAGTGAATGAATTGGAAGTGCTCTGTGCTGAACGGCTTCCTGTTCATTCACAGTTTACTATGCTTCAGTTATGAATGAACACAGTGAGTGATTAGCATCAATCACTCACTGTGTTCATTCAGAAAAGGAAGGGGCCTATAAATGACATATTTACTGACAGCTTCCCCTGCTCTGCATCCTGAAACATCACCATTTGTGTCTGCAATAGCAGCCGGCAGGAGAGAAGGGAAGCCAGTAGTTCTGTGGGGGGGGGGGGCTGGGCAGCAGGGGGAATCTGCACCCCACGGAGTGATTAGGGTGTACCCAGGCACATCAGGCACACCCTGTTCGCACGCCTATGCTGCCAACACATATAAGGACAGGTAAGCTGCAATACATAACATTTTTGTTTTGGGGTTTATTACCACCTAAAGTTTATTTAGATTCCTTCTAAAGTATTAGACAGTAAAATACAGTATTTACCGTATTTATCAGCGTATAACACGTACTTTTTTCCCCTTAATATCAGGGGAAAATTGTGGGTGCGTGTTATATGCCGATCCCCCAGCCGATCCCCAGCCGATTGTGAGCGGAGCGAGCCGCCGAGATACACATAGCCGAGTGTACTCGGCTAGGCTCGGCTCCGCTCACAGTCACGCCCAGTCCCGCCATTGGACCTGTGTTATGTCCATCATAGGGCGAGACTGGGCAGGACTGTGAGAGGAGCCAAGAGCCGCCGAGAGCCTCCGAGAGGAGCCAAGAGCCTCCGAGAGCCGCCGAGATACACAGGACATCCGGCTCTGTATCTCGGCGGCACCATTTTTAAACTGGAAGGCTACATTTACAATGCTGCAATGACACTGGAGCAAGGCTACACTGACAAGGCTGCAATGACAAGGCTGCAATGACACTGACAAGGCTGCAATGACACTGGACAAGGCTGCAGATGAACACCGATAAGGCTGCATTGATGGGCATTTAAATGTAAGTTTTTTTCCTTAAACTTCCCTCCTAAAAGTTTTTTTCCTTAAAATTCCCTCCTAAACTTGGGGTGCGTGTTATACACCAGCACATGTTATACGCCGATAAATACGGTAATCTACCTCTGGATGCATATATTTCAATTTTTTTTTTTCTTTAATGCTGCTAAACTAAATGCATCTGAATTCAGATAAATGCACCTGTGTGCATTATACTAGTTAAATCATTACATTCTTAAAATGCTTTTAGAAATGTCTTATAAACTCATATAAATGCATATGATTGCATGCCCAAATGGGAATACAGAGAATTCCTAATATAAATGTATCATTATAAATGTGTCTCCAGCACAAGTGCTGAGCAGATTGAAGGGGAGATGAACACTGCCTGGTCACATAGGGCCGTGGAAAGGCATCTGAGGACTGTATTTGTCAGCTTTTATTAGGAGTGCAGGGGAAGGATAGATAGAATTTTTCATTTAAAGGTAAAGTTATGGTTTCACAAGGCAAAGCAAAGGCCAATGATGTGACACATGCTCAGACAGAACTGCTTGCTGCATTAAAGCCTCATACATACTCGCATTGCCACTTGTTGATTAATCCTGTCTGTGTCATTTTCAAGAGCACTGAAAATATAATATAGTCACCCAACACTTCTAGGAGTGTAGAAGTCTCTAGTCTTCCCTTTTTATTTGCAGGTCTCCTGTGACAGCAATCCTAGTACTGACAGCACTCAGCCTGTACAACTGTCAAATAGAGAAAGGAAATTTAAACAGAATTGACAAGTTTTTATATTTGAAGAGAACAGGGAATCAGACAGAAGCACATAGCGAGAGACAAATAACGTGGATGTTGTAAATTACGAGAAAAGGTCAGAAATAAGTCAGACCTCAAGGCAACAGATTGAAGTCCAAGCAAATGTCTGAAATCACGGCAGATGTCAGAGTGGATGGAAATATGTAAAGTCTGATACAAGCGACATAGAAAAGCCTTTTTCTGTCATCAGATAGGCACCAAGACCTGTTGTAAATTATGAGTCTTATAGCGGAGAGAGTGATATCCAGAGGAATAACCCTGGGGGTGGCAGCTGCACAGACATAGATAACTCAGAGGGCACAATGCCACACAATGCCATGTATACGGCTGAAAAGTGAAGCTGGCTTGTAGAGACATTATGTTTACCGTCACTGCTTTGGGTAATAGAAAATGCAGAATGACAAGAGATTTGGTTGAAATGGAATGAAGTTTTTTTTTTTGGGGGGGGGGGCTATTATTTCTCTATGCACGTGGTTCTCAACCTTAGTGAGAACAGAGTCCAGTAAATTCTCATAAACTCTTCCATGCCCCAACAGTAAAAAAAAATTATACTAGAGCCACTGCAATTATTTGCCACTGGATACCCCCTCAGCAGTGATCTTCCAGTGCTGCATGGGGTTAATATGGGCGTGTAGGCAGGTGCAGTCTGTGTTCTCCACTGCAGGTGGTGCTCGACCTCAGCGGCAATGCAGTTGGGGGAGGAAGTCGGGAGAACTTGATTCCCTCAGTCACAAGGGGGCCACTATCTGATTGGATGCTGGAGCCCCATTGACTCTTTTTTTTAGGTGGAGTGTCCCCCCCCCCCCTTTTTTATGCAGACTCTCCTACTGGGCTACAGCCTGCTACTGGTCCTTAGACTCTCCTACTGGGCTACAGCCTGCTACTGGGCCTCAGGCTCTCCTACTGGGTCGTGGCAATGCTCCCCAACATTTTGAGATGGGAATGAGGGACACCTATTAGCAAAAGTACACACCCCCATGTCACACTCCCTAATGAAAAGATTAAGTGCTTTTGTTTTACCTCTATTATTCCTTTATGCTGGCTTTTGACATTTACTAATGCAGCAATTTAGAAATTGGATGAATGGTTTAGCACTGTTAAACACTTTTTGAAAGATAAATAGTGCATATACAATTATATAGATCAAACAAAAATAAGGGACCAATGAGGAGGAAAGAGGGACTTTGTTCCAAATAAAGGACAGTCCATTGAAATCAGGGACAGTTGGGAGCTATGGCCGTGATTTCTTGTTTGTGCAGTTTTGAGGCAGCAGGCGGCCAGTAGCATGTCTCCCCAACTCTAATATAATATCCAGCAGTGCCCTCTGTAATATACAGTTTAAGCTGTAAATTATAATACAGTCAGGGAGACATACTGCTGGCCCCCTGCTGCCCTGGCTCTGTCTACTTATGGATTGCAGAGGGCATCGCTCGCTGTATATTATAGTACAGTCTGGCAGATTGATTCAAGTCCATTTGTTGTCTCCTTCCACACACATTTTTCTCCCTGTCAGTATACTGTTGATCCTGATTCATCTGACAGCATGTATCTTCCTTCTAACTTCCATTCAGCACTGATAACAAAACCATCAATCCAGTTTTCACTTTCACCCCCTGTCCAAGGTATCCACAACTGCTATCATTTAGTGCTATTCTTCGCCAAACAAACATTTTCTCTCTCTCTCTCTGCAAGTTCTCCCTCCTTTACAGGGTATCATTTCTACAAGTCTCCAAGAAGTAAATATAGTCCCGACACTTAAATAAACATCTGTTAAATGGACCAAAGAAATAATAAAGGAATTATTATTGTGGTGCAATGGGTGCAAATGCACAGCCTTAAGTGCCATCTGTGCAAGTAGATTGTGTGTTTGTATGTTTTAATTATGTGATGTGACTCTGCGATCTGTCACTTCTTAAAGCGGCCCCCCTAATACTTACCTGAGCCTCAACTAGATCCAACGATGTTGCACTAGAGCCTTGGCTGTCCGGGACTGTCCCTCCTCATTGGCTGAGACAGCAGCCTGTGCCATTGGCTCCCCCTGCTGTGAAAGTCAGTGAGCCAATAAAGAGAGAGAGGGGCAGTGCCAAGCCACGGCTCCGTGTCTGAATAGACACACAGAGCAGCAGCTCAGCTCGGGTGCCCCCATAGCAAACTGCTTGCTGTGAGGGCACTCAGCAGGAGGGAGGGGCCAGGAGCGCCAGTGCGGGACCCGAGAAGAGGAGGATCTTCCTGATAATGTGCCTAGGATACCTTAATTTGTGGCACAGTAATTTAGGAGTGCCTTGTGGGTACAAGGACTGGCATAATGTATGTGTACAATGTATATTTGGAGTAGACATTTAGCGATGCATAATATTAAGTGCAATGAACCCATGCTCACATAGCATCATGGTATGCACAGGGTGCTGCATTTTATCTTTGCACTCAGGGCTGCTGATAAGCCAGTACAGCCAGCCCTGTTGTACTGGGCCTGGCGTCCTTCGCTCAGCATGGGGGGCCCGGGCAGCCTCACAGATGATCGGTGCTGTGGTGGGGGATGTTACAAGCACCAATCTCCCTGTGTGGCTTTCAATGAAATAGCTGACAGCCGCGGGAGGCTGTAGCCCAGTAGGAGAGTCTGAGGCCCAGTAACAGGCTGTAGCCCAGTAGGATATTGGTGCTTGTAACTCCCCCCACTGCCGCACCGATCATCCCCGACTGCCCATTAAATGTTCCTTTAACTCTGGGCCCCGTACCCTCCTCCAGCTCCCTGGGTCCTCCTCCTGCTCCCCGTACCCTCCTCCAGCTCCCCAGGCCTTCCTCCGGCTCCCCATGTCCTCCTCCGGCTCCCCATGTCCTCCTCCGGATCCCTGTGCCCTCCTCCAGATCCCTGTGTCCTCCTCTGGTTCCCCGTGCCCTCCTCTGGCTCCCTGTGTGTCCTCCTACGGCTCCCTGTGTTCTCCTTTGGCTCCCGGTGCCCTCTTATGAATCCCTGTGTCCTCCTTTGGCTCCCGTGTGCTCATACAGCTCCCGTGTCCTCCATTGGTCCCCCTCTGTGCTCCTCCGGTCCCCCCTCATTCTGGATCTGTCAGGATTGGGAGCGGAGGAAGGAGCCAGTACATATGTAATTTACCGGCTTCTTCCTTTTCTGAATGAAAACTGACTCTGACTCTGTCTATTCATAACTGAGCATCGTAAACTGTGTTTGCGATGTTTCAGTTTATGAATGGGTGGAGCCTCTGTCTCCTGTTTATGCATACTAGAGGAGTCAGCACGTTATCAGTGCCTTTCCTCCCCTAGCCGTGAGTGTTGACACACAGAGCCGGCTGGTCCATGCTAATGTTGTGAGCAGTGGAGGATATCAGATAGCAGGCGGTCTATGCCTGCAGTGTTCCCTGTACCTTGCTGCAAGTCTCTGGAAAACATACAGACCAGGAGAGGAGGCTGTTGTGGAGCTGATTATGCTGTTTTTTATATCAACAATCTGGGAGTGCAATCCTCGTATTTTAAAAAAATTGAACTTCATATTAAAACGTTAATACACCAGGGTTGGCGTGCGCTCTCTCTTGCTTTATATTGTGTCTCCTGTTTATCAATGTTCAGTACAGCTCAGGCACAGAGAAAGGGACTGGGGAATCTGTGTTCTCAGTCCCTTTCCCTGTCTCAAAGGGGAAATATCCGGGGTCTGTTTAGACCCCTGATATCTCACCAAAGCGCACCCCCCAAAAAAAAGAATTGTGGAAAAAAAAAAGAAGAATGAAATTATAAAAAAAATACAAAAAATACAAATACCATTGACACTCCACCTAAGCTATGAGGCAGTATTGGCCGTTTCTCTTTTTGCCCACTATAGCTTCTATTTGAAAACTTTAAAATGGTCCTAATTTTAGAGTATAAAATACCAGTAACTTTTATGCCGCGTTGTCTACGCGGCATAAATTTCCAATGGAAACAGTCCGATGGGAGCTTTTCATCGGATTTTCCGACCGTGTGTATGCCCATCGGTCTTTTTCTGTCGGAATTTCCGACGGACTTTGGATTGAGAACCTGTTCTTAATTTTTCCGACGGAAAACCTTTCTATCGGATTTTCCAATCGTGTGTATGCAATTCCGACACGCAAAATTCCGACGCATGCTCGGAAACAATTTGACGCATGCTCAGAAGCATTAAACTTCCCTTTTATAGTGCAGTCGAACGTGCTGTATGCCATGGTGCTGTTGACCGTCGGAATTTGGTGTGACCGTGTGTAGGCAAGACAGTTTGAGCGAAATTCCGACGGAATTCCGACGGGAAAACCATCAGAGCTTTTTCCGACGAGAATTCTGACCGTGTGTACGCGGCATTAGGCTCCGTTCA
The DNA here is from genome assembly GCA_028564925.1 of Lithobates sylvaticus. Classification (NCBI taxonomy): domain Eukaryota; kingdom Metazoa; phylum Chordata; class Amphibia; order Anura; family Ranidae; genus Lithobates; species Lithobates sylvaticus. Next base: position 115,593,105 of record CM053030.1, on the reverse strand, counting down.
CATCAACGCATTCTGGATTTGCGGGCGGAATTGTCACGGTTCAGCCCATGATTCGCAATAGGGGCTAATCGTGGGAAGCCTGTGCGTTCCCGGTGCGTTGCCCGTTGATTTTAATAGCAACCCAAATGCGGCGTGATTTTCCCACGATTCGTCGCAGTAAAAACGCACAAACAGGATCGCGGACGCCTGTCACCCAAAAGAAATACAGGAGCTTCTTTTGGGCGACGGGCGTCCCGTGATTCTATTTGTGCGTTTTTACCGCAATTGTCGCCCCATTCAGGTAAATGTGATCGGAGCCTCAAACACAAATCTGCACTTTGCCCACACTTAGAAAATCAATAGGTTCTTGTTACCTGAGACCTCCCCAGCAGCCTACACTTACCTTCCTTTGACTACCTAAATAGACACAGAGATTTTCTTGATATATACGTAAGTAGTTCTGTACATATGTTATGTAGAAGTATACAGGCTTTACACATTTTTGTAATGCAAATGTTCTTTTCTTCTTTAGGATTCTTGTAAAAAACCTGCAGAATGTAATTGAAAAGCAGAGTCCTTCCAGAGCAAAGAGGAAGCGTAGGTCCGTATCGAAGTATGACTATGAAGACTTTCATACACTGGAAGAGGTACGCATTGGGCTCTTGTCATGAACTAGACATGTATTTTAGATAACAAATGCATAGGAAAAAAATTGGATATTTCAGTAGCTATGAACCTCAAGAATGGACACCATATACAAACTTATCATGAAATCTTATATTTATTAGGGCTTATTAAAAGTAATCATAAAGCTAACATGTGCAACTCAGTCACAACTGGTGATCAAATTACTGCATATTGCAAAGCACCTTATATGTCCCATCCACACTAATATTATAGAGATACCAGCTGTGACAGACCTAGCCGGGACAGAGGCTGTTGGAGGGGACGTAATGCAAGCCTCTTGCCTTTGCGATTATGGGCCCTGGCATTTGGGGGAACGGTGCTGTTTGTGAGCTGTATGCCAGGGGACCGCTGAGCTGGTTTTACTTGGATTCAGGTCCATAATGGCCCCCCAAGACACATAGACTCTGGACATGTCAGATGCTAATATCATCAACTCCAGCCACCTGTCTGTTGTCTTGTATAATGCAAATGAGTAGTCTGGCTTGACACAGATTCTAAAGAGTATTTCACCTATTGTGGTATGTGCTAATGAACCCTGCAATTGAATGAAGGAGTCCAGTGTTGATTTAGATAATTAGCTCATGCTAATTAGGTTAGGTTTTTAGTCATCCGGCTGTATATATGTGTGTGACATCTCAAATAAAAGCTATTCCTGATGTACTCCAAGACTGGTGTTGTCTAGTTTTTGGGGGCTCCTATAGCCAGATCCATTGGACTCATGTTCCAGGACTTAGGAAGCATTTACGGCGGACACCTTGAATACAGGATCCGTCACACCAGCAATTGCATGAAAATGTAATTCAAATTTTACATGCCAAAAAATAAATTAAAAAATCTGATGTCTCTGGAAAGTGGGGGGGGGGGGGGGAGGAGGAGGATACTTCATCTCAAATTGTGCTTCTTCAGGAATGTTAAAGGTGAATGATGGCAATTAAATACACATGGCTGCTGCACAGGTGCACAGGTGAAACCTACAAGCCAGGGGAGGAATGAGGGCCTAAAGGTAGCATCAACCCCTCAAAGGGGTCGGGTGAACACCATAGACTCAGAATAAATGGAGAATCCCATGCATAAATCTTTACTCCTGCATTGTCAACCTGCCACACGGGCTTCCAATGGAACCTGTTTAAATCACATTATGTAGTTATGGCCGATGTTGTCACCATCAGTGCCCTGAGAAATGCCACTATGAAACTATCACTGGAATGAATGCATAGCTCCCAACTGTCCCTGATTTAGAGGGACTGTCCCTGATTTGGAGCAATGTCCCTCTGTCCCTCTTTCCTCCTCATATGTCCCTCATTTTGGTCTGATCTATATAGATGTATATAAAATGGACTTTTTATCTTTCAAAAAGTCTTTCCCAGTGATAAACCTTTCATCCAATTTCTAAATTGCTGCATTTGTAAAATTTAAAAGCCAATATAAAGGAATAGTAGTGGTAAAAAAAAGCCCTTGTGGATTTAATTAACTTTTTTTGGAATTAATTTTCCTTTAAGGGGGTGTGACAGGGGGCGTGGTCTATGTCTACATACATTTGCTAGTAGGTGTCCCTCATTCCCATCTCAAAATGTTGGGAGGTATGTGAATGTAAACAGCAAGAGGTTGAAGGAGATCAGCAGTGCTGAGATGCCACAAAGCATGAAAAAAAGGCGAAAACACTTATTTTATTTTCTATGATACTTTATGATACAGTGCTTTAGCAACGTAAATATCATTCAATTCATGTTTACATCTACTTTAAATACTCTGACCTAAACATTCTTTATAATTCAGGCTCTCAGAAACATAAAAAGGAAACATGCTGTACACCATTCTTTACAGCCTTAGGCCCCTTTCACACGAGGCGGACTCCGCTTCCACGGAGTCCGCCTCTGTCCGCCGGCTCAGCGGGAGATCTCTCCGTTGATCTCCGCTGAACCGGCGGATGACAAGTCCCTCTCTGCTCACTGAGCCGGGATGGGCTTGCGAGCGCCGCTGGTCTCTATGGAGAGATCGGATGAAAACGGACAGTGTGTCCGTTTTCATCAGATCTCACCCAATCCGATCCGCCAGCGACGGATCTGGACATAGAGCCATACGTCTGCTTTTGGCGGATCGGACCGGGTCGGATGTCAGCGGACATGTCTCCGCTGACATCCGACGCTCCATAGACTAACATGGAGCACCCGTTCAGATACGCCGTCAAAACTGACAGGCGGATCTGAACGGTCCGACCATGTGAAAGGGGCCTAAGTTTAGCTATATTGAAGAAAAAAAAATCAGCGCAGGAGATGGTACTTCCATTCAATGTGAAGTGCCTCTTGAGCCTCTCCCTTCAAACCCCCATAGTGGTAATCTTCTAGTGCTGTGGGGGTTAAAAGGATTGGCTGGACCTGTCACAGGCACTCATCAAGAATGTCAACTATGCCTGTCCCCAGCCTCCATTCATAAAAGCCATACTATAGCTTACATCAATAAAAAGTATCCTATGAATGAAGGAGCATCAAACCAAAAAAGTATGACGCTAAAAAAAACAAATGGGGCTTACTCCATGGTGATGAGTGGGGTTGTGCTGAGGTCCATCCAGCAGCTATGTGAGAAATAGGCACCAGGAGTGGTGCTGAAAACAAGCTGAATCTAAAAGACCACTAAAAAGCACCAGGGAGGACCACTGGTGAAAAGTACAGATGACATGTGTATACACTAGTGAAAAATCCAGTGACACCAGCAAGTGTGAACATCATCACACTTGCTGGTGTCACCGGATTTTTCACCAGTGCATGTACATGTCATCTGTACTTTTCACCAGTGGTCCCCCCTACGGCTTTTTAGTGGTCTTTTGGATTCAGCATGAATGAAGGAGGCAGACCTTTCATTCATCCCCCCACCCTCCATTCATAGTGAGCTTTTCATTAATGGAAGCTATAGTATAAATGTTGTGAATGGATGGGGGAGGGTTAGCACATTTGAAAAGTGCCTATGACAGGTCCAGGGCTTGTATTAACCCCCCCCCCCCCACACACACACACACACACACCAGCACTGGAAGTTTACAGCTGTGGAGATATGGGGGCGAGCAGGAAACATCTGATTTCAACTAAGAGAGCATAAAAGACAGGGGACACTTCACATTGAATGTAAGTACCATCCTTTGTGCTAATTAAAAAAAAAAAATTAACTTAGGGTTTAAATAAGGATCCTTTGCTTTTGTACAGTGGTGGAAATTTTGTGTAGCACTGACCCACTAGGGAGCTGCTAGTTTGAATTGGGCCTGCACTCTACCAAGAAACCCCACTAATGTGACTCAATCCCCTTGGCACAGCTGTGTTGCAATTCAATACAGTATAACATGAGACAATGCAAAATACCTGTATTATGAACTCAGGATCCACTGGCTCCACCTGGTGAGGAAGAACAGTACGCCACACAACTGGATACTTAATCAGATCTATTTTTACAGAAAAATATTTCAACAGGTGGTTACAAAAATTGTGCTGTCATCCCAACGTAGGATGACAGCACAACATGTTTCAATATAAAACAATATATGATAGATATATATATATATATATATATATATATATATATATATATATATATAAATATGTTTAAACCTGGGGGCTCCCCCTACTTTAAAGGCTATACGTGAGATCTCACTTAAAGTACTTTATCCAGGGTTTTCTTTCTTCGCTAGCTAAAGTCACTCCTTTGTTATTTGTAATCCAAAGTCTGTGGAGGGTTAAGCTGAAGTGCTCCTGGTATTCCTGTACAAGTCTTTAGGTTGTCCAGAGATAATAATACACAAGTGCGTTACCTATTTTTGGTCATTAGATGGCTCCGGGTACGGAACCACAGCAATGTCCATGAACCTTACATAAAAGTATACACAACCACATCAATAGGCAAGGATGTCAGCGCTACATTTGCATACACAGAAAATAAAGGGAAATTATATTTTACATTTAACACATCCATTATGAAAGGAATAAGCTATTCCATTCATAAAATTGGTAGAAACAATTGTTTTATAAGAGCTTCTTTGTGTTTTCAGATTGAGAAATGGATGCACCACATGAATAGAACGCACTCAAATCTTGTTCATATGTTTTCAATTGGAACCTCATATGAAGGAAGACCATTATATGTGCTTAAGGTAATATGACTGATAATTCAGTTTTCTATTCATATTTGTAGCCTAACACCCACCACACAAAAGCTTTCCTTTTTATTTTTCCTGTAATCAATGGAACTGCATCTTCTGTAAGGTATGTGACCATGCCTGATAATGGGTCCCTGCACACTCCCGAAATGTTGCTTCTCTGTATGTGATCACATAATAAAAGGAAGCAAGCTAGTTGGTGTGCTGGTGACATATCCTATACATGACAAGTCAGAAGTTGTTACAGCATCCTTTTAGCCCTATGGTCGATTCCAGAATGGTGTTTAAGAAGAATATACTTTGTGTTGTCCATAAGGACCCAGCTACACCTGTATTATTCGGTCTTGTTAGGCCGGCCCTACATGGAGAGCAAGTCACTCAATTCAATACAGGATTCCCTACTGCCTGTCCATTGTCTTCTCCCGGCGGGGGTGGGAAAGGGCGGGGGGAAGACAGTGATTATCGCTAGCTGCTATAGCAGCCGCTTACAATAATCGCAAGAGAATCCAGCAGGCTGGTTGTACCCAAGTTGATCGATCAATCAACTTAGTAAATTCAGCCTGCCCATTAAGGCTGGGTTCACACCATTGAGAATTGGATGCGGGTTCCCCGCATCCAATTCGCAATAGCAGGAGATTTTGACCAGCTCTCTATGGAGCCAGTTCACATATGTCCACGACAGGTCCGGTGCGTTTTGCAGAAAACCGCTGTGCGTTTTTTGGTCTGTTTCAGGTCCAAATTCAGCCCAAAATTCAGCCCGAATTCAGCCCAAAATGGTGAACCAGGACGCACCGGACCCCTGCTGTGAGACAGATGTGGGGATGGTGTGAACCCAGCCTAACGCTTTAAATCAGCTGAAATTCTAACTGTCTATGGCCGGCCTTACTGACCAGTTAACGAAAGCCTACAATCAGTTATGGTGTCACCTACATCACCTACATCATCTGTAAAACAAGGGAAGCTTTTGGGAGAGTCATGCTTTAAAGGATAAGTTCACCTTTTTTTTTTTATATAATTACCAGTGCAGATACTAAGCATTTGCACGAGTACTCACGCAAAATGCTCCAATACCTGAAATCACATGCAATTCTTTGCAGTGCGATTTGAGCCCATTAATTTTGTGTGAGCTCAAATTGCACCACAAAGGTATAGGCCATATGGTGAACTAGGAAAAAATAAATTTTCGTTCCCACACTTGGGCACTACTTTTTGCATTTTTGCATAGACAACACCCCTATGTTAAAGGTTCTCAACAAAATATCCTGCAGTTTTTTTGTCACGATCCATAAATTTATGTAATTGTGAATCAAAAAAAAACAAACATCTTATGGTGCTGGTTTTGCTTGTAACTTTATTTCTATTCATTTTAGCAACCCAAAATATCTCTCAAACTGACATTTACACATGTGCGTAACATTTGAGACAGGCATTGGTGCATTAGTATACTCAAGAGTGAATGTAGACCATGAAATATGGCAAAGTTGTTGAAAATACGCTTCAATTCTACAATAGATTCATTACAGCTCAAAAATCACGCTGATCACTGATTCATAACTCAGCATAGTAAACTGTGTTTACTAGTTTATGAATGGAGAGGAGCCTCTGTCTCCTGTCCATTCATCTTCAGTGCAGCTGAGGCTGCAGAGAAAGGGACTGGGGAATCTGTGTCTTCAGCCCCATTCCCTGTCTAAAAGGGGAGATGTCAGGAGCCTGTTTAGACCCCTGATGTCTCACTAAAGCCCCCCCCCCCCCATTGGGGTTGATTAAAAATAGTTGAAGCATATTACAACTTTGCCATATTTCATGGTCTACATTCACTCTTGAGTATACTAAAGCACCAATACCTGCCTCAAATGTTCCGCACATGTGTAAATGTCAGTTTGAGAGATATTTTTTGTTGCTAAAATGAATAAAAATAAAGTTACAAGCAAAACCAGCACCATAAGATTCACTGAATTGAAGTTTTTTTTTGGTTCACAATTACATACATCTATGGATCGTGACAAAAAAATTGCAGGATATTTTGTGGAGAACTTTTAACATAAAGTCCATAGGGGTGTTGTCTATCCAAAAATACATTTCAAAAGTAGTGCCTAAGTGTGGGAACGAAAATCATTTTCTAGCGACTTTTTCCTAGTTCACCTTAAGGCCTAGTATCGGTAATCGGTATTGGCGAGTATTTGGGTATTCGTACTCCCAGATAAAAAAAAACATATCGGTGCAGCCCTAAAATAAAGTGTTTTGCAGGTAAAAAAAAGTGCATATATTATAATTTTCTCGTATGGGCAAGCAGTTACCTGAGAACAGGAAGATCAATGGACTAAAAGTACGCTCACCAGAGCTCTTTCAGCTCAATAAAAACTACAAGCAGTCAGCCGCAATGTGTTGTAGGCAGTCATTCACAGGAAACTGTGAATGAATTGCCTATTCACAGGAAACTGTGAATGAATGAATGACATGGGCGTGTGGGTGGAGCCCCGCATGGCTGTGCTTGTTTCAAATAGTGCCAGCGGGTGTGGGGAGAAGATCCCTGGCCCGCTGTCACAGGGAGGGGGGGGGGATAGAGGCTGCTGATGCTGGAACATGTTACATATTTCACCCTAAAAACAGGTGGAAACATGTAACATGGTCCAGAGTGTGAGTGTATTAGTTATTAGTTGCAACTGATAACAAAGAACCATACAATGCTAGAAGTGCACAGTGTTAAAATAACATGCAGCCAACCTCTGGTGGGTTGGATGAAATAAAGAATGACTCAACCCACTGTTTTAAAGTGGAACTAAACTCTGCAAATACTAACCTCTTCTCCAACAATCCAACAACCACAACGTCCCTCACCGGTACCGGCACCTTCTCCTTGGCTTCTTATGGGTGGTGTGTTCTTTAGTCATTTTTATTGACTGGAGCGGGATGACTTAAAGTCAAATTCCAGGCTGCCACCTAACTAGTCTTAAAAATACTCCCTCTCCCCTTCTAACACCTAAGTTGACTAACCTGTGTAAGAGAAATATGTATACTTACCTATTTTCAGCCTGCTAAGGTCCAATCACGTGATCCCCTGTGTCAGCCAGTGGCACCTGTAGGAGAGAGAGAGCGCTCTGCAATAGCTGGAATTCCTGGGAGAGGTGACATCATCTTTAAGCTTCCTATGGCCCATCCAATGTTGGTGATCCCTCCTCTTCCCTGCAGCCAGCCTTGGCTGACACAGGGGAGCCGGGTCATGTGACTGGACCGGAGCAGCCTGAAAATGGGTAAGTACGTATCTTTCTTACACAGGTTAGTAAGCATAGGTGTTAAAAGGGGGGAAGGGGGCATTTTAGGTTTTAGCTGGAATTGTACTTTAACTCCTGCCCATGCACAGGAGTTTTTTCATCCTGGCTGAGAATGTAAAGTGAGCTGTGCATGCGCAGCTTAGTGTATATTCTACAGAAGACTGTGTACAGGCAGGTAAGCTTGTTTTATTGCAGAAGAGACATAGCATATCGGTTCTGCAATAAATAGCTCACCTTCTTGCATTTTTTGTGTACCTTTTTAGTGCAGATTTAGCTGTCTAAATAGAGGCTAAGATGACGTCACCCTAATGTTCTGCTTTAACAATGAAATAAGCATGTAATAGGTTAGATGGGGAAACCTGTACGATTGCACCCCGCCTGGGGCACCAAAATATGTTGAAATCAATTTATTTTTTAACAGAGTTATACAAAGGAAACAATAATGGATACATGTTTGTAATACAAAATGACTAATGCATTAGTCCCATGTGCCTTTACCATGTGTATTCTGGAATAGATGAGTGAAAGGCTTAATCTAATAGGATCCCCATCATGCCAGGCTGGAATTATATTGTGCTGTCTGGTTTGTGTTTCACTAATGTTTGCAGATCCCTCTGCTTGTACACTCAATGGGTACAGTAGTTGAAGTCTGATCAAGCTTCAGGCCTGCAGTTGTCAAAGGACTACAAACCCTCATGTGCTGTGCCAGCCTCTGCACGAAGTGACTCTTGGCAACAGAACAGTCACAGTCTGTCTATGACTGTTTTTTTATATACAATAAACTTATATTTCAAAAACTTAACATTGCCATGAGTGCTAAAGCAGATGCATTGAAAACAACATTTTCAGAACATAAATACCTGTTTCTCGCTGGTGCGATTTCAGAATCATTGATTTCAATGGTGCCTGTTCACATCAATGCAGTGCAGCTGTGATGTGACATTAAGGAAGGTACCTGTGCTACTCTGGTGCAATGTAGTGCAATTTTTTGCCCTGTAGACTCCAATGAAAACACATCAAAATCACAGTTTTTGATGCACTTTGAATGCTATTTCAGTGCATTTTTCACCCCTCCCTCTGCAGAAATCGCACCAGAATGAAAATTATGTCAAATATGCATCAAAAATGCAGCAAGTTGCACTGCAGTTGCACTACATAATCACCCTGGATATATATATGTTACATTTAAAGCTGCATACCGATAATGAGTCTATTTGCATTGATTATATTCCTCTCCTAGTCTAGTTTCATATCTGGTCATCCTGCCAGAAACAGCAGGTCTGGTTGGCTTCCTGCCTATGGTTGGCAATGCTGTAACATGCCTATAAATCTATCTACAGCATTGTCACCCACCATACCTTCCACTGCATATGGGTCAGTGTTGTTAGTAAAAGAAGAGGCTGGTCACACCCATACCCTACTGTGTCATGGCCAGCCCTTCTCCACCCTTCCCAAATAACAGTGCTATTGGGATTGGTTACAGTGTGTAATGGATACCAGAAGTGGTATTCCAACGCTGCTTCTCCCCACCCACAGCCTCAGCCATAAGTACACTTCGAAACCAAGACATCACCTCCTACAAAGTTATCTAATGAAGGTGTTTTGAGGCGACTCCCAAGCCCGGACTTCTGCCTTAAAGCAGACCTTCAGTCTTTTTTTCATCTTTCCATCTATTAAATCCTCTGTCCTTGTTGTTTTAACTTTGGATAGTAAAACAGTTTTTTTCTGCCAGTAAATACCTTATACGACCCACTTCCTCTTTCTTGTCCGGAAAAAAGCCTAGGCTTATGACATCATGCACAGCTCTCTCTCTCTCTCTCTCTCTCTCCCTCTCTCTCTCACTCACTCTCTCTCTCTCTCTCTCTCTCTCTCTCTCTCTCTCTCTCTCACTCTCATGAGAGTTTGCCAGGAAGGGAAATGGGATGAGTCATAAGAGGGCCAATGAGAGCTGCAGAGCTGGAGGTGTGCCTCTGTGTGTCTGTGTAAATCCAGGAAGTGAACAGGCAGCAGCTTCAGCTGCCCACATTTAAGTGGATGCAGCCAGACTTAGTGGAGGAAGATTTCTGCTGCATATTTGGCAAGTACAGAATCATAGTATATATAAAATATAACAAAGTGGTTGGAGGGAAGATTCAGAATGGCAAAGATGTTTTTATTACAATTTATGTGAGCAGACTGCAGTTCCTCTTTAAGCATCCGTTGTGGTTTTATAGTTTTCCCCCTTTTGCTGGACTGTTTGTAATGTGAAAATTATATTTTATTTATCCATTTTGAAGGTCAAAGTGACCCTCTGCATTACTAGTGAAATGTCAAATAAAAGTACACGCTCCGAGAAGCAGATGGCAATAAATATTGTGGGCAAAAATCCACTTTTCTCTGAAAATCTGCATTGCAAAGCTCCATTACCCTGTAATGTCAGTCACTCAGCCCTGCCTGTTACTTCCTAGCGCCTTCTCATTCCATTCTCTCTAACCACCATGGTAGGAATGGCATATTCGCTGGGTGGTGGAGAGGAGGAACCTCAGACTGTCACTCACATAATATAAAGGTTTGACTGCATAACTGAACTGTAGAAAACCTTTTACTCAGGGCTCCTTCACGCATGCAGCTGTACTGCCACCCCTCTGAAAAGCGATCCACGGTGGACCGCTTTTCAGAGTATGTTTGACAGGTGCCGAGGATGCGATATGTTGCCTCCTTGCCACTTGCTTTAACCCTTAAAATGCCAACCTTCCATGTTGCAACTGTGTGCGTTGCACTTGAATGCGGCGTGGTTGCAGCACATAACTGTTTTCTTCAATGGGTCACGTTTGGCAGTGGTACCACCTGCTGAAAGTAACATGTCCTTTAACTTTTACTGTGTAGCAAAGCATCACCGACATGGCATGTGTACAGCCCTAAACAGATGCATGCCCTAGAGCAAAGTTTTTCAACTAGAGTTGCCCCAGAGGTTGCTGGGGGTTCCTTGAGCAATAAGCAATTTCTGTCTCTCAGATAAGTTCCCACTGACACCATTGATCTTTTCAGCGTTCTGTAAGGGGTTAACCCTTCCCAATGACCACACGTGTAAGGAGCATTCTTCCTACTGACCATCACACTAATGTATCATGAGTTGTAGATATAGTCATTTTTATCAGGGGTTCCTTGAGAAAAGAAAGTTGTTTCAAGGGTTCCACTGTGTTGAAAAAGGTTGAGAAAGGCTGCCCTAGAGTGGTCGCAGGGTGGTAAAATTGTGACTCAACTGCCTGAAATATCCATCTAGAATGGTATTGTCTATATTTGTTCCTCTCATTATATGGGAGTGCCCAGAAGGGAAAACATAGACAGCCAGGGCACCATGTAGGGAAATAGATATAGGCTTGCTGATGTGGCTGCAAATTGTGTAACCTGGGGAATGGCAACAGTTTTTGTAACTGAATATACTTTCAGGTGCAAGGGAATAAAGCATTAAAGGATTTTACTTAGAGCAATGATAGTGCTTAAAATCAGCCAAATGCCGCATACACACGGTCGGAATTCTTGTCGGAAAAAGCTCTGATGGTTTTTCCGTCGGAATTCCGACGGAATTTTGCTCAAACTGTCTTGCCTACACACGGTCACACCAAATTCCGACGGTCTGTAACACAGCAGCATAAAACACGTTTGACAGCACTATAAAAGGGAAGTTTAATGCTTCCGAGCATGCATCGAATTGTTTCCGAGCATGCGTCGGAATTTTGCGTGTCGGAATTGCATGCACACGATCGGAAAATCCGATAGAAAGGTTTTCCGTCGGAAAAATTGAGAACAGGTTCTCAATCCAAAGTCCGTCGGAAATTCCGACAGAAAAAGACCGATGGGCATACACACGATCGGAAAATCCGTTGAAAAGATCCCATCAGACTGTTTCCATCGGAAATTCCGACCGTGTGTACGCGGCAAAAGAGTTCCACAATAGCCGCTCCAATCTCTGGTTTCAAACTTTGAAGATTATGTGCCCTGTCATAAATATTTTACCACTGTGTATAGTAACTTGATCCAGATCTGTTAAAACAATAGAATTCTCGGTGAAGTGTGTAAACATTAAGTTTCTTTAAAATCAAATTAACTTTTTGTACCATTAAATCTTTAAAGAAATTGGTAAAATAAATCAAAATAGAGAAAATAAATATTAAATGTCCTTGTTTTCAAATTTTTCTGTAAATCAGATTAATTTTACGATCCAGGTTTGAAACAAAACTTAATTAGTGCTGCAAATAGGTTTGTTTGTATGCAATTTTTTCATTTACAAATACATAAATCCATGAAACTACATTTAATGAAATTAGATAAGTTCTTTGAAGCATTTGTAATTCATTTTTAAGCTTTTTTTTTCCTAAAGAGAAGTGAGATGGTTTGTTTAAATTGAAAGTATAATAGTTCTGGATCAATTTTATAGTATTTTTTTTGTAGGCTTTTAAGCTGTTCATATACAATATATAAATACTGTATATTAGAAATAAAGCTTTTCTTCTGCAAAAATACATGTATACACAAGTACATGGATTGAAAACTGGCTACAAGGGCGAGTTCATAGGGTAGTGATAAATGGGGAGTACTCGGAATGGTCAGGGGTGGGTAGTGGGGTCCCCCAGGGTTCTGTGCTGGGGCCAATCCTATTCATTTTGTTTATAAACGACCTGGAGGATGGGGTAAACAGTTCAATCTCTGTATTTGCGGATGATACTAAGCTAAGCGGGGCAATAACTTCTCTGCAGGATGTGGAAACCTTGCAAAAAGATCTGAACAAATTAATGGGCAACTACATGGCAAATGTGGTTTAATGTAGAAAAATTTAAAATAATGCATTTGGGTGGCAAAAATATGAATGCAATCTATACACTGGGGGGGAGAACCTCTGGGGGAATCTAGGATGGAAAGGGACCTGGGGGTCCTAGTAGATGATAGGCTCAGCAATGGCATGCAATGCCAAGCTGCTGCTAACAAAGCAAACAGAATATTGGCATGCATTAAAAAGGGGATCAACTCCAGAGATAAAATGATAATTCTGGGCACCAGTCCTCAGGAAGGATGTACTGCAAATGGAGCGAGTACAAAGAAGGGCAACTAAGCTAATAAAGGTTCTGGAGGATATTAGTTATGAGGAAAGGTTACGAGCACTGAACTTATTCTCTCTGGAGAAGAGACACTTGAGAGGGGATATGATTTCAATTTATAAATACCGTACTGGTGACCCCACAATAGGGATAAAACTTTTTTGCGGAAGGGAGTTTGACAAGACTCGTGGCCACTCATTAAAATTAGAAGAAAATAGGTTTAACCTCAAACTACGT